>APFE031023214.1:118696-146405 GCA_000404065.3 Pinus taeda | reverse complement strand
GACCCCTCGAAGAGGTTGAATTATAAGGTGTTGATCTATCTTTTCTATCTTTTTGTGAGTTGGTTTCCTAACGAATATTAACAGAAATTTTCTAAGGGTGGGTTTGAAAATGGAATTCATCAAACCTTGAAATGTAGAAGGTGCATTGTTAAGGCTAAAAGGCATGACCAAAAATTCATAATGACCCTCATGAGTTCTAAATTTTGTTTTTGGAATGTCTTAAGTCTTCATTCTAATTTGATGATATCCTGAACAAAGATCCGACTTGGTAAAGTAAATTGCTCCATGTAATTCATCCAATAATTCATCAATGACATGAATGGGAAATTTATCTTTAATAGTAAGCTTGTTGAGCTCCCTATAATCTGGACACATGCACCATGATCCATCCTTCTTGTGTACCAATACCACTGGACCAGATAAAGAACTTTGACTAATTTGAATTATACCAACCTCTAGCATTTCTGCAACCATATGTTCAATTTCACTCTTTTGGGCATATGGATATTTGTAAGGCCTGATGTTTGGGGGAACACTTCCTAGAATTGAATGAATAACATGATCATGATCACGAATAGGTGGGAGGCCTTTAGGAGTCTCAAATACCTTGGAATGATTATCCAAAACGTTTTGGAGATATGGAGAAATAGATAATTTCGATGTGGGAACATCTAGTGAACATAGTAGTGCAATTATGCTCTGTTGTTCTTTCTTTAGAAGTTTTTTCATGTTGTTAAAACTGATTATCTTTCCTGGTTTCCTTGTGATACCCCTTAATTCAACTTATTTTCCTTCCCAAAAAAAATTCAGGAAAATTTCCTGAAAATTAAAAGATATTGTACCCAAATATTGTAGCCATTGGACTCCTAGTAAAACATCTGCACCACCCATTAGAATGGAAAGCATTGGACTATTCTAGACATATTCTCCCATGGATAGCTTGATATTATGGCACTTTCTAGAGCAATTTATCGTTCCTCCATTTGCAACCATTACTTGACACTTTGGTGCTGGATATATGAAGCAATTCAATTCCTTGGCTATCTTACGATTAATTAAATTATGGGTACTACCAAAATCAATCAACACTATTACATTTTTCTTCTTGATATGCCCTTCTATCTTGAGAGTTTGAGGAGTGGTAATTCTTGTCAATGCATTACAAGATATGGTTAGATTCATTTCTTTTTTCTCTGGGATTGGTTCTTGGTGTATATCCTCTTCTTTTGATGTTTCTTCTTCCTTTTCTTGCTCCTCTTCCCGATCTATGTAAATTAATTTATTCTCAGCACTCTTATGACCTTTAATGTATTTTCTATCACAATTGTAACAAAGCCATTTTGCTCTTTTTTCTTCCAATTGTTTTGGTGTCAACCTTGTAGGTGGTGAAAGGCTAGGAGCAACAACAGTGTTGAAAATAACGACAAGAAATGCTAAAAATAGCATTTCTGTAAATAGCATTTCAGGATATACTCCAACTCTATTATAAATAGCAAAAAATAGAAATGCTAAAAATAACGTTGTTATGAATAGTATTTCGAGATAGATTCCAATTTTAATTAGTCCTTTAATTAAAATTGAGAATAAAAATTCGAATTTAGTCTCACTAGTTGTTTGAAAAATAATTAATTAATTCATCTTGAGTTAATTAGTTGGAGAAAATCAAACATGAAGTCTATGTGAAGACATGCAACAATTATCCCTTTAATTGAGGAAGTTATCCCTTAATTAAGGAGATAAGGATGAGTTGTAATTAGTTAGCTCATTTAACTGAGTTAAGTCCAGATAAGTTAGTTCCAAACAGTTGGAGGAACTAATGGTGAGTTCAATCAGTTAATGCATGCATGCATGAAACTAGTGTTCTCCAGGTAACTGAATATTCTCTCATAAATAACTCATGCATGTCACTTTAGACATATACCTAGTTGATATTAAAGGAAGGGAAAATGTACTATCAGTTGGAGGAATTTTCCTATAAACGAAAGTCATCCATGTAGAAGGAATAATCTCCTTCATGTTTGTGTAGTTATTTCTAAGCCAAGTGAGCAGTGTGGGGTGGGAATTCACACAAGTGGAAGCACTGGACCCTAGGAAAAATTGCACAAGGAAATAGGAGGCTTGGAGGGTAGAGGAGAAGGTTTGTGAGAGGCCTTTGACTGTCTATGAGTAGCAGAGGGATTATACTGAGAGATGGTTGGCTTCCAAGCTAAGGATTTGTGTAATTCTGTGATTATTTTCCACTTGTATGATAATACAGAGTTGGGATGTTATGCTGAGGCTTTCCTCGGGTTATTTCTTCTATGTTATGTGTGATTGATTTCTCATTCTTAGCGTGTTCTCTTAATCTTGCTCAATTCGATTAAGCTTCCGCAAAGTGTTGTAGAAGTAGATCTTGTATTGTGTTTTGTATATTGCAGAATCTCTTGATCTATAGTGGGAATTTCTACATGGTATCAGAGTGAGGTTTTGTAGAAAAATTTCTACATGGTATCGGAGCAAAGGTGATCAAAGCAGAGAATAGTATACGAAGAAGATAATTCGAAAAAAAATAAAATTGGGCCGCAAGTTTTCAGAGAAAATCTAAATTTTTTTGCGTAAAATTTTCAGAAACAAATAGAAGATCTGGATTCCTTGTGAAAAATACCCAAATTCAAAAAAGAAAATCGGCTGAATCGAAGTTCGGATGAGGGAGATATCACTGATTTAAAATAAACTCTTTTTTCCAGAAAAAATTGTGATGGCGGGAAAGATGAAACATATTGGTTTGCTAGCCAAGAACTTGTATGCACTTCAGGTACAAGATGCATACAAAGCCTTGAGGAGCAAGGAAAAGGTTAAATACCTGGTGGTTGAGAGGGAGAGTACATTACCTCTCAACATGCAGCCACATAAGAAGTCTTAAACAATGGTGGAGGAGCCACAATTGGAGAAGCAGCTTTAGGAAGTTGTGGAGCAGCCACAACTAGAGAAGTTGAGAGGAGACTGAGTGGAGGCATCCACTCATGCAAAGACCTCCATCATTTTGATTCAAGTTGAATATTTTTGGTGGTTTTAGAGTTGTTGGAGCAAAAACACTTGAGAGAAGTGTTGCATGCAGAACATTCCAAAGGTTCAGGATTGGGTTTGAGTTGAATGCCTTTCTTGTTGAGAGGGAGTGTTGAAAATAGCAACAAGAAATGCTAAAAATAGAAATGCTATAAAGAGCATTTCAGGATATACTCCAACTCTGTTGGAAATAACAAAAAATAGAAATGCTAAAAATAGCATTGCTATAAATATAATTTCAGGATAGATTCCAATTTTAATTAGTCCTTGAATTAAAATTGAGAATTAAAATTCGAATTTAGTCTCACTAGCTATTTGAAAAATAATTAATTAATTCATCTTGAGTTAATTAGTTGGAGAAAATCAAACATGAAGTCTATGTGAAGACATGGAACAATTTTCCCTTTGATTGAGGAAGTTGAGATAAGGATGAGTTGTATTTGAGTTGTAATTAGTTAGCTCAGTTAACTGAGTTAAGTCCAATTATATTAGTTCTAAACAATTGGAGGAACTAATTGTGAGTTTAGTCAGTTAATGCATGCATCCATGCAACTAGTGTTCTCCAGATAACTGGATATTCTCTCATAAATAACTCATGCGTTTTAGTTCAGACAGAGACCAAGTTGAGATTAAAGGAAGGGACAATGTACTATCAGTTGGAGGAATTTCCTATAAAGGAAATTCATCCATGCAGAAGGAATCATCTCCTTCAGGTTTGTGCAGTTATTTCTGGGCCAAGTGAGCAGTGTGAGGTGGGAATTCACACAAGTGGAAGCATTGGACCTCAGGAAAAACTATGCAAGGAAATAGGAGGCTTGGAGGGCAGAGGAGAAGGTTTGTGAGAGGCCTTTGACTGTCTATGAGCAACATAGGGATTATACTGAGAGCTGATTGGCTTCCAAGCTAAGGCTTTGTGTAATTCTGTGACTATTTTCTACTTGTATGATAATACAGAGTTGGGGTTTTAGGTTGAGGATTTCCCCGAGTTATTTCTTCTATGTTATGTGTGATTGATTTCTCATTCTCAGTTATATGCATTCTCTTGATCTTTCTGAATTTGATTAAGCTTCCGCAAAGTGTTGTAGAAGTAGATTTTGCATTGTGTCTTGTATATTGCATAATTTGTTGATCTACAGTGGGAATTTCTACAAACAGTTCCATCTTTATAGTTGTGAGTGGTAGGCTTCCTTGTTGCCATAATTTTGCTTTCAAATTTTCTTGCCAAATTGTATGCCTTCTCCAATGAATCAGATTCCCAAAGGCGAACCTCATGTTAGATGTTATCATTTAAAGTCCCTATGAAGACTTCAATCCTATGCTTCTCTGGAATATCATTTACTCCTATATTCAATTTTTGGAAGTTCTCAATGTGCTCTGTCATTGAACCCTTTTGTTTGAGATTTATCAATTGGCTAAAGAAAGTGTTGCTCTTTGTATCCTCATAATGTGCTATCATTTCCTCTGTGAAAATTGACCAGGTGACAAGTTGTTTATGAGAATAAATCCCTCTATACCATACAAACTGATTCAGTTCTAAATATAAAGATGCAATACATACCTTTTGTGTGTTTTGCACATTATGTAGATCAAAATATTTCTCCATCTATAGTATCCATGTTACGGGATCCTTTCCATCAAACTTCCTCATATCTATATTTGGAATATGTTGGGTCTTCAATCCAACGTTAGATTCTACAAAATCATGATTAACATTACTTTTGTTCTCATCATGAGTTTCCTCTACTATCTTTTCGCCATTAGGAGGCCTTTCTTGTAGCAACTTTATCCCACCTTCCTTCAAACCTTCCATTTCTTTATTCAAATCTTCCATGCCTTTTTTCCAATATGCTTCCATACCATCGATATCAGCTTCCATGGCATAGATAAAACTATTTATCTTGGCTTCAATCGCATTCTTCAAATCATCCATCCAATTTTGATTACTAGGTGTTTCTATTTTCTTGATTCGAGTCATTCTTTTTCTTTCTTTTAGGATCTCGATCTTGAATTTGTTGTTTCTTTGAAAGTTTGGATTTCCAAGATCTAGAATTGCGACTTGCGGTAGCCCTTTGCGTCCTCCTTGCAATGCCACAAGTCTGATCGAAATTGGATTCTCCAAGAAAGAGTTATGCCCAATCTCCCAATATGACTTGATTATATACTTTTTCAGTAGAGTGAACTTGTACGAAGTGCCATGTGTCACTGTTTCGACCTTTGAACCTAAAAACAATATACAAAGAAGTACAGTCCATCCTCGTTTTGTAACTTCTTATGAAATTTCAATTTGATTCTTAGGGAGAAAGTTATGACGATTTTCTCAAGGTCACCTGTTTGGGATGTAATTCAGGAGTCTGCAAAAACTCTAAATCTCTTGGACAATATCTCCAAAAATATAACGAAAGAAGATATGAAATTTGGGTCCGATCTTCACCAAGATTTCAGATCAAATGGGATTTAATTTGAGAGTTTGAACCTCCGTAGAAACAAAATTATAGCGAAAATTCCACGATGACCTGTTTGAGATGGAAATATGGAGCTTGGAAAAACCCTAACTTCCTCATATCATATCTCTGAAAATATAGCGAGACAAGATCTGAAATTCATACCCGAGGTTCAGAAATATTTTGGCTCAAATGGGTTTTTTTTTGTTTGCTTTTGAAACTTCGTAGCGAAAAAGTTATGGCGAAAATTCCACAATGACCTGTTTGGAGTAGCAAAACCCTAAAATCTAAAGCTCTGAGACCAAATGTTATGAAACCAGCTCACAAAAAGATAAAAAAATAGATCAATGACTTCAAACTCACCCTCTTCGAGGGGGCAACCTCCTTTAGATTACACAAATGAATAATTCTTGGATGATACAAATGAAAATACCTCCTTTCTATATATAGGAGTCTAAGGGGTCCCAATACAATCATAGCCTACATAACAATAATATTGTAGGGGCACAACAATAAAAATAGTGGGCTTCTATGGAGCATAATAATAAAAAAAATGGGGATTATATGGGCACAATAATACAATAAGGGGGTTTCACTAATAACAATAAGGGGTTATGACTTATGGAGACAAGGATAGGTCATAAACCACCAAAGGTTTACAAGTAACTATGTGGCAGGCAAGTGATCAGCTTCCTCTAGGATAGAAAAAGGGAAAGTACAATTTGGTCTTTTAGGAAGTAACTTTCTTGTAGGACTTGTTGCAAAATAGCTAATCTATCCACCATAGAATTCAACTCCCTAAGAACTTGCATAATATTGAAATGTAATAGATTCAAACCTAATTTCCAAGTCGCTTGTGTATATCTTTTTAAGATCTTATTTGGTGGAGCGTAAATTTTATTAACCAAACTAATGATAAGATCTGAATCTTAAAATAGTAAGATGGTAACACCCTAAATTAAAGGCATTCTCAATTCCAAGCATTAGATATTTAAACTTTGTTACATTATTTCTACATGCAAACTCAATCCTATAGGAGAAACTATAATTTTTTCCTAGAGGAGAGTAAAGTACATTACCACTTCCATTTTCTTCACTTGAACATGCACCATCAAAGTGCATATGCCAAATGCCTTCATCAAGATCTACAAATTTTGTAACAAGATTATGATCTTGTTTTAAGAATGAGGAATATATGCCTATATCCTCTTAAAAAAATATTACATGCAGTTGTGGGACACTTTAAATATATGGTGAAATACATCCTTCATGGAAAACAATAATTTTTTTTCTAGCATTTGAAAGAGGCACATAGGTTCTGTCAATTGTCACATACCCACCAGTTAGAGCTTGCTAATTGCTTCTTACAATGATGGAATAATTACTCACTGACATATCCATCACCTATATTTTATAGGTAGTCCTGGTTTGAAGATGTGCTTGTACCAAAGTTACATCTTAAATATCATCAATGGTATATTGTTATCGATTATTGTGTACTAACATACTTTTGGGATTTCCAATGGTGCACGAAAGACCTATTTCTTCCATTATAATCCTTGGCATCCTATTAGAACTAGATTAACCATTGATTAAATAACAATGATTATTTTTGTCCATATCCACATTGAAACATAAAAAGGAGGATTTGTTTATAGCTATTTTATTTACAAACAAATCTTCATCTTCTTCTTCAATCAAGCTAGCCATAGTAGAAGTCTTACCTTGCATAAAACTTTTATGATGTTTTTGTTGTTCATGAACAATTGCCATATCTAATAATGAAGCATTTGCCTTATTATTAGCCATTTGTTTCAAAATATTATAATTTGAAAAAGAAGAAGAAGAGTAGGGTTTACCTCATGGTGTGAAGCAACATTATTTGCTTGACTATTTGGATTAGAAGCATTTCAAGAATTTGTTTGTGTAGAAGATGGACTTGGAGCAGAAATGGTATTTTAAGGGCCACCCTTATTCTTTCTTTGATAATATTTATTTCTTATGTCAACCAACATTATGTCATCTCTAGGAACCTACTCTAGAGTAGAAAATTTGTATTCAAATTTATTCCCAAATTTTGTTTCTTGAGTATTATTTCTCATTTCAAAGTACTTTTGTCATGATTTTCTTTAGAAAAATTACATCGTGTTCGTGAAAGTATTGTTATGGTAAGAAAATTTTGAGATCATTTTCTCAAAGAGGCTTTTGTAGAAGTCTCTACAGTTGATGAGTAACAACCTTTCTCTCAAAAGTAATTATCATGTTGTTTGTATCTTGTGCGAGCTACAAAATTGTTGATATATCAATTTGATTATTTGGATCTTTGATAGGAAGACTTGTTCCCATAAGTTTTTCTTCAATCCCTAAACATGTTTGTAGAGTTGATGTTAAATTATTAACATTATTTTCTTCTAATCTCTCTTGATAAGAAGAGGATAATGAAGGTAATGCATTATAACAACACATTAAAGCAACTTAATTTTGAGGTTTAATAACCTTAGGAATTTGATTATACTATTTGATGAAACATATTTTAAAGGACTTGAATGTTTTACTTTAGTTATAAACTAGATTATTGTAATCTTTTAATAAATCTGTTAGACTTTGAGGTTGTCCATAAGCAAATTTAAACCAATAACAAGATTCAACTCAAGTTGAGAACACTTTAGGTAGCAACTCAAAGAAGTTAGCAACAACTGTTTCTTCCAAAGAATTAACAAATAATTTCATACATATGTCATTATAATTTGTCCTAATATTACAACATCCATTTAGAAAGTAATTAAATGTTCATTAACAAAAAATGCTTCATTTCCATGGAATTTGGGCAAGTGATATTTGGATTTTGGAAGAGGGTTAGTTGCTAGATTTAAATGCAAAGAAGAAGGCACATACTAAGGAGTAGTATTAGTGTCTTCCTCAAATTTGAATGAACCATATGTTTTTATTATCTTTGTAGGTTTTGTTGTGGATTGAACATTATTGAAATTAATATACATGCTTCCAATTAAATATGAAGTAGAACATTGATATGTGGAAGTTGCGCTCGAACAACTAGAAGAAGTCATTATATTCTTCTAAGGAAAGTAAGTCCTAGATAAACTTGTAACTTTAGTTTCAAAATCCAAGTTAGATTGTCGAAGTCTCCTTTGTAGACTTTCTAAGGTTTTTCTTCCTTCTCCTGATTTTATCTAGAGGATCGAATTTAGGTGATTTACGTCTCATTCTTCATGAGATATGAGATAGAGTGGACATAGAATAACTTACGGACAAGCAAAAAAATTATGTTATTAACTTTGAAGGACATGTCTTCTTTATTTAAGTTCAATATCATGGAAAATTATGTCCTAAGAAATTTCAAATTGTTCATGAGATTATTATTATTATTTTTTTTTTCTAAAATATAATCAAATATTACTAAGGTAACACTCCTCTGATCACGAAAGTGAACCCTTTGTAAGCTTTTAATTGATCCAATCACTCATTTTAAGTTTCTTTAGGTTTATCATAGTTTACTGCTCATTTGTATTTGTTATTCACACATAACTGCAAAAGTTGAACTTAGAACAAAAAATATAATCGAATCTCTTACTTAATTGTTAAACTTAAAAACAAACAATGAAAGTAGACACACAAATCCCACATTGAGGGAATAAAAGGACACATAGTTTTTGACCCCCCTTTGTTATTTGGATGGATCGATCGCATCAAACAACTCATGGGGACTTTCCAATGTATTTGTGCTTTCCACATATACCGTGAATCTAACATGGTGGTAGCCAAACTCTCTAAGGAGCGCCTTAGTGGTGTATTTGGGGTCATGAGGTACAACTACATAGATGACAATATCACTCGAGAGGAGGGTCTGCTCCATCTTCCATAACTATGATTGTATATATGTTTTATAATTTTTGTTTCTTTACATGGTAGTCTTTTTTTAGAATATATGATATTAAGCATTTGCTCTGTATTTGGACACACACACACACACATTTGGAATATTTGGTAAGACTCTGAGTTTTGTTATGCAACTCAGATATAGGTGTATATGATCCACACACTGACTATATGTATTGGGTCTATCTTTTATTAACGTAAATACAACGGTTTTTTCTTCCGAAAAATAAAATAAAAAAGTAAGTAGACACAAAATTTAGGCGAAGCCCCTGGAAAAATCCCAAAGGGAAAACCAATAGAGAAGAGAGATTTTATTATTTATGTGCCATAAAAATTATAAACAAAGTTTATACAACAATTTTCCAACATTAAATATAGTACTTATCTCGTAAATTGAATCCACATAAAACCTTGAAAATTGTGCTTGTTTCTCCTCCTCAAAATATGTGAAAGTTTATCCTCAAAATATGTGCCAACAGACTTCTGTATGGTTGTATGATATTATGGAAATACACAATAGAAATAAATACTGTTCAAATTATGTGCCAAATATTTTAATTTTCATGTATGGAACAATATAAATTTAATTGCAACAAATTACCTAGTAAATTGTGCTTACCCTTGCCCTCAATTTTTGAGCCTTTTGTTATTGTTGTTATTGTATGGCTAGCAATAAATCACTTTATGACATGCACTTAAATTTGTATATTTCTATCCATTTAATGTTGTAATTTCTCCTTGGGATGCATGCCCAACTCCCCATTCACAAATCCCTCTCTCTCTCACACTTCATTAAATGCTCACAACGAAGTAAAAAATATGTGCCTTCACCCTCATAAATTCCCTTTTATAAAAACCCATAATGATTTTATCCTAACCCTAGATCTCAACGATCCATATTCACTCTTGGTTTACGAGATTGACAAACTTGACTTAATCTCTCGTTGAGATCACTTAAATCACTTAAGTGACCCAACTTTATATTATAAAGTCACTTTCACTTTATAATCATTAACTATAAAAGCTACACTTTATAAAGTGTTGTCACTTAGAAAGTGTTGCTAAAACACTTCCACATGCTAGGCATCGCCAATGATGAAGTTCCTATATGAGCTACCATTTTCAACACTTCATGTTAGCAAGGAAGGTACTTCAAGAAGAACCTCCACCCAGATCTGTCACTCCCTTTGTCATTATAACTGCTCCCTTTGAACAGAAATATCCTCCTGCTACTTGCACTATACTCAGATCTGGTAGCTTGTCCTCCTCATCTTTTAATGTCATCTCAAGCTGATCCAGGTGGATGTTGGTGGCCACCCACCTATCCCATTTGGACCCCCACAACTGTCTCTTTCAGTCTTTTCAATTTCTTAAATTGTAGCACAATTTACTATTTTTAGCAGTTTTTTCGGGTCCTGAACTTCTGGAGCCGTTTTGAGGCCCTAAATGACATTTTTTAGAAATCTGGGGCAACATGGGTCCATGGACCGATGTTGCCTACCTAAAGTGGTAGTGCTCGGATAGATCTTTCCAACGAACTATTGTACGCGTCAAACAGAGATCGTATGCCAAAGTTACGACCCCGGGAAATTGATGTACCAATTTACCCAAACGGATTTAAACAGGAACGCAATAAAATACAGAGATAACCATATACACAAAGATGTAGTAGAAATTATGCTTCATTTCATTAATGGAAAATACCGAAATATGCTTACAACCAGAAATGGAAATAAACTAGCTAGGGCGATGGTAGCTTATCTCTGAGAAGAGATGTGGCGGCTACATGCCTCTGAACTGTGTTACAATGAGGCTCGAAGGCCTATTTATTGTTGAGAAACAATGGAAAGCCTTTCACATCCCGAAACCTAACCCTAGAAGATGAAACACCAAATTGTGAGCCTCGTTTGGGTAAATTGGTACATCAATTTCCCAGGGTCGTAACTTTGGCATACGATCCCGTTTGACGCGTACAATAGCTCATTGGAAAGATCTATCCGAGCACTACCACTTTGGGTAGACAACATTGGTCCATGGACCAATGTTGCCCCAGATTTCCCAAAAAACGTCGTTTAGGGCCTCAAAACGGCTCTGGAAATTTAGGACCTGAAAAACTGCTAAAAATAGTAAACTGTGCTACAATTTAGGGAACTGAAAAGACTGAAAGAGACAGTTGTGGGGGTCCAAATGGGATAGGTGGGTGGCCACCAACATCCACTTGGATCACAAGCCAACTTAGTAGGTGGATAGATTTGGAGAAATTCTCTCCCCCACCACTATTTGTCATTGATAGTGAATCTAAGATCCCCCTAGATCCATCCAGATTTTTTCCTAGCAACCTATAACACTGCCCCTATCTGATGCCAATCACTACTGATTCATCCAAGGTCTCTCCCTATGAACATAGAAGCACCTGTTCATCTTGGAAAAAAAACACTTTATATCCATCATCCTCCAAAGTTGTTACCAAGAACAAGTTTAACATTAGCCTTGGAACAAACAACATACTTGCCACCTCCACAAACCCTCATTCTAGTTGGAATATCACACATCCAACCCCCTTTACCACATGGGTGGTAATATTTCCACAATTCACCTTCAATCTATGTCTGTCTCTAGGACACTATGGAACACGAACCTCATCACTGTCATGTGATTGGATGCTCCATAGTTCACTAGCCAAATCCACTATCCTCATACACAACAATACCACAACCTGAAATACAAGTGAAAAGAGAATTTTTTTTTTTCAAATCTCTCAACAAAGTCATCAATCTTAGTTGAAGCTGCTACTACTACTTGAGTCTCTTTCTTCTTCTTCTTGTATGGACACTAGCTTTCTTAATGACTATTATTATGACATAAAAAACATTTCACTTTACTCATGTCCTTCTCAAAAGTAGATCCCTTACTTCCCTTAACCTTACCCTTTTCCTTTATAATAAGAGTGGAATTCTCCTTATCATATCCAATGTGTTGGTATACATTTTTGGAACCTACCCTTGTCTCTTCTTGTATGAAATCATCCCATAATATTTCCCAATGGAAATATTTTCCTGTGTAACAATCCCATTAATAAAGACATCCCATTTCTTAGCAAAACTAGTAAAGGTTGAGCTCATCAACTCTAAACTCCTGCTGCCAACTCATCTCTAATTTGTGTGATCTTAGCGAGGTATGATGTAACTGTGTTAGGTTAGACATCTTGGTACTTCTCTAAATTTTTCTCGTCATACTATCTTCTTGTTTTCATTGGCAAAAGGCTCCCTACATATCAAAATCATTAGCTTTATTTGTAACATGAGGAATGACATTGCCTTTAATAGAATTAAGAAGAATACTCTTAGTTTTAAAATTCTTCTTCTTGTATTATGCTAAAATTATTGGGTTCGTAGAACAACTATAGACTTCTCAACAATGTCCCACAACTCTTGTTCCTTTAGCAATGAAACTATCCTCTCTTTCCAAGGACAAAAATTAGTTGCCCTATCCAACCTATCCTCAAATCTCAATCTAGTAGCTATGACTTGCCCAACTGATCAACATTAAACTAACCAATAGTATTCTTCCCTTCACTTTCTGAATAAAATCCCTATAATATCCTCGTGCCAAAATCTGTCCACTAAACTTGAGAGCCTTAGCTCCTATACCATGTAAGTTTTTAATTGACCCAATCAATAATTTTAAGTTTTGCTAAGTTTATCATAGTTTAATGCTCATTTACCTTTGTCGTCCACACATAAATGGAGAAGTTGAACTTAGAACAAAAAATACCATTGAATCTCTTACTTAATTGCAGAACTTAGAAACAACAATAACAAACCATGAAAGTAGACTATTTTTTTGTCAAAGGCCCTAGAAAAAACCTCAAAAGGGGAACTAGTAGAGAAGAGATATTTTACTATTTATGTTCCTTTGGAAATATAAACATATATTACAACAATTTTCCAACATTAAATACAATACGTATCTCGTAAATTGAACCCACATAAAACCTTGAAACTTGTTCTTGTTTCTCCTCCTCAAAATATGTGCAAATTTTCTCCTCGAACTTTGTGCCAACTGATTTTCGTACAATTGCGAAGTTGTGCATAGAAACACAACAACAATAAATACTACCTCAAACTATGTGCCCAATCTTGTACTTTTCCTGTACGAAACAATATAGATTTAACCACAACAAAATTGCCTTGTAAATCACTATATAATATAAAGTCACTTTCACTTTATAACAATTAATTATAAAACATACACTTTATAAAATCACTTTATATAGTGTCATCACTTAGAGGGCGTCGCTCAAACACTTCAACATGATAGGCATCATCAGTGCAGAAGTACCCATGCTACCATTTTCAACACCCTTAAATCTAGTTTTTGAGGGATACACAAAGTAATTAAAATAAAAAATAAAATAAAGTAAATGAGAGAGTACAATCGTTCCCTAGTATGGTCATTAGAAATATGTTGATGGAGAAGCTCTAATACTTCTGATAAGAACATCTTGAATTTTGTTAGGGTAAACGAGATAAGTAGGAGTGTTACCCTTAGTTTATGACCTTTAATTTTACACCCAAATTGTAAGACAAAGTTTTTGAAATCTGATATTTATTTTTAGATTATAAAAATCTTCTATTTTACTTATAACAACCAAAATAATAAAATAATGATACATTAACTTAGAAACACATAGAATGAAATATAAAAATAGATAACAATTTAATTTACAATAAAAGTTCCAACAAGGCAATTTGAGAAAGAAATCATCAATTAATATTATTAAAGACCAATATGAATGCAAGACTAAATGTATTTTTAGATCCTTATGAGGATTCAAACCAAATATGTACTTATAAGTCTAAGATGTTACGATAACTCATACACAAGCAACAAAGTGCTACAAGAAAGAGAAAGAAGAATACGATTGATGTAGAACACTTCAAGAGATGTAAAAAACATCAACAAATATGTGCAAAATTGATACTAATTAGAATTGAATATGATAAAAAATTAGAAATAGTGCAAACATAATACAAATAAAATGAACAACCTTGAAAAACATAAGACTTTAGTGTTTCTCAATCTTTCCTTGTCATTTTAAAGTTATCATTGCTATAAACAAGACAATTTAGTCCACAGGAAATTCAGAATGCAAAATGAATAATAATAAGAAAATTAATCTCAAAGCTTAGGAATACCTTCACCCAATTTTTTTCTCTTTTCTTCCTGACTTCTCCATTATTTAATACTTTAAAACAATTATTTGATTCAGTCATCTTTTAACAACTTGCTTAAACTTTGATTTCATAAAACCTCATGGGAAAGTAAAATTTATTATAAAACGGTCACAAAGTCTTAAAAATTATTAACTAGTAGTAGGTGGGGTCTCACTAGACTCTATTTGATAAGACTTTAGCACACATAAATATCCTTGTGACTCCCAAATTTAAAAGCATCTATATCATATATGAGAAATTTTTTTCTTCAATAAATACATCATCATTATCACCACACTTGTATCTCCCTTATCCAAAATATGATATTTTGAGTCTTCATTAAAATTAAGTATCATATTGTCAATGTTAGCCCAAAAACTTAGTGGCTCAAAATGTTCAACTGTAAATATCCTCATAGAAATAAAATAAACATATAATCATAAAAGTTGTGGGTGCATGTCTTTAAAAGAAATTCCTCTTTTCACCTCATCCAATATTTTCTATGGTTTAGAATGTCCTAAAGTTGATTGAGAAGACTAATTGTTTGGAAGCTCTTAGAATGGCTTCTCTCATTTATATCCAAAGGTCTTAGAGGGAGGTTGCTTTTCATTTTTGGGTGGATAATGAGAAAAATAGGTTGTAGATGTAATCATAGGTGTAGTCATAGGTGGCAAGGGAAGATTTCTTAGACTTGTAGGAATTAATTATACTTGAGAGTGGTCTAAAAAAATTTACCTTCCCAAACATCTTGCATTAGTTGAGGTTGATGTTTAGGGACATCCATGATGCTTGGGTCAAGTTGTAAGGGCATATTTGGAGGGGCAAATGGTTGAGGCAAGGTTGGCTGTCCATCAAGGTCTACACACCTTGTTTAAGTTAACTGACTAAATTCATTCGAGTTTTCATAAAAGTGAATGGAAAATCACATTGTTTTGTTTTTTCCTTCCTTCCAAACAACATTTTTCCTCCTTTCCCATCCTCTTTTATTTCCTATAGAGCCTTTACTAAAGAATGTCATCTATAAAAGTACCATTAAATCAATTAAAGCTTCTTAAATGGAAGACAATGTGTAGTAAGAAAACATTTTTTCACAAAATTGTGTTAAACATATTTTAGCGAGCCCAAGTTAAAGCATAGAAAATACTGAAAATCTAAAAGGAGAGATGAAATGAAATCATACATAATATAGGGGGAAACTCAAATTAACCCTGATTCATGCTCATAAAATGCATAATCCATATGATAAATTGTTCTTTTGATGCATATCGACATCTTCATCTCCCATTCTTAAATATCCTTCTTTCAAATGATATGATAATCATTTTATTTCCAATTTCCTAAACATAGTACTTCATTATCCTTAATAAGGATATGCATATAGAGAAAATGAAGAATGATAAGTATGAAATATCACAATCCAGAAACAACAATATGCTAATTAACACAAGGATTCACTTCTTTTTAGTACATGGGCTTCATATTTTGAATATTTGTCATGTGAGTCACTTTTAATACAATGAAACAAAGTATTCAAGTTCACTTATTATACTTTTATATGTATATATGTATGGAAAGTGATAATATGAGTGGAAGGATGAAACTGTTATGCTAGGGGCTTCATATTTTGAATATTTGTCATGTGAGTCACTTTTAATACAAAGAAACAAAGTATTCAAGTTCACTTATTATAATTTTATATGTACATATGTATGGAAAGTGATAATAGAGTGGAAGGATGAAACTATTACCAAGCATAACATACTTCCTATTTTTAAAATGAAACCAAATATCATAACCCTAATTTCTTCAAAATAGAATTTTAATCAAGATGCAAGGCTTATCGTTGTATTTAAAGTAACTTTGTAGTAGAGCTCAAAACCCATCACAATATTTCTTATGCAAAGTAAGACCAAAGCGAAGTGAGTATACTTTATAATATACCAAGTCCTTTTCTTTTTCTTTTCAAATGATTGTAATACAAAGAGTAATAATATTCATCTCTACATACTTTAAAAAAAATAACCAACTCACCTTATACCAAGCTCATGTTAAACTTATCAAATATAGCACGATATACAACACATTAGGTTTTTTCTTTTAAAACCATAAGAAATTTTTGTTAAAGTTTCATCGTATGAATCCTTCACTCTTTTTTAAAATCCAAATTTTAATACAAAGTTCAAGTTAAGACATCACATTTTTTTGGCCCATCTTAGAACCATTTTTTCATTCTTTTACCAATTGTTACTCTCGCTAGTCATCATTTTGATATGGGAAGTAAAAAAACATTTATTTTCAATATCAAACCCATTCACAAAATTCTTCATTATTCTTCCAACAACCTTAACAAATTCCACTATTACAGAGCCGCAAGTTAATTATATGAGATAAACAAAATGGAAAGTGTGAGTATGAATGAATGTAATACACAAAGCCAAAACATGCTATCAAGATCCCAAGCACCATTTAGTACAAAAGACAACTCATTCACCATTTATTCAATTTTTTCAAAGAGAACGAAAAATGCATGAACAATAGGTTGATGCCAAAATTTTCAACTTCAACAAAGGAATGCATACTTAACTGGAATAATAATACTTTTTATCTCCAAGTGAGGCAAAGAAAAAGGAAAACAAACTCATCATACCATATTAAACCAAGGGCAACTTGAAATATGTATAACAAATTCGTGCTACAACAATGCTTAACTTAACCACACAAAGTACTCACCTCCATACCAAGCCTTTATTTAGTCGTAGAGTCTTTGTCCCATGATTAAATCTTCTCTAGTACTTCATTGTACAACAACCAATGATTTTACTCAACTATTAACCTCACAAACAAAACCAATAATTGAGTTTAAGCATTCAAATGACAAATGAATGCAACAAAAAACCCTAATGAGTTCAAAGAAGATATAGTGAGTTGAAACTAGGGCCATTAATGCACCACCAAAAAAAACTTAATGTATCACTCAACGTGGTGGAAACCACCTTCAAATATTAGAGTCGACCTTTTTACCCCTCAATAATTTCATATTATACCTCAAACATTTCAATGTTATGTCTTATGCCAATTAACACTCATGATGTAATAGTTATAACATTATCAAGTGTCCACATGAGGTGGGGACATCCTACCATAGTGCTTAGCCACATAACTTAAAATATACTACATATACATTCTTGCCACCATGTCACACTTTTATCAAATGTTGTCACAAGATTCAAGCCTATGGTTATACCATAATGCCATTAACTACACATCATCACAATATCTCGCCATCAACATGTATCACCATACCCTATAACCATACAATATATCATTTTCTCATATATTCAAACATTTACTATTTTCCATGTAGTTATGTAAATATAAATCTTTTGCCTTATTTCCATTTTTACCGTACGACCAATAACATATAATACTTTGTGAGATAACTAAGCATTATTAGCCCTTTCCAACTTTTTTATGTGTGCCAAACCATACCAACTCTATACCATAGGTTGCATGCTCAAAATTAATTCATATTTGGAACTTGAAATAATGTAAAAACTTGAAAATTGCATCATTATAACAATCTTTCAAGGATGTGTATTGGAAACAAATTGGTTTGTATGTCAAATAGTAATATAAGCTATAAAACTAAATTCAATCATTCATAATGCTTCGACTAATGGGATCTTGCCTACTTTAGCTTATGAAAAATACAGGGCTATCAAGCTTTCAAATACTTTTCAAGCTTCAACACAAGTGAGCTATAAATGGGTCAATAGCTTAGCAAGAGTTTTTACTTTGTTTCAAGCATATCACGAATATCCCCCATCATTGGCACAACCTTGCTCTTGGTTAAGGATGGAAAATCAATCAACCATGTTCATTTATAGAGAAAATGTTTCCAATATTCTTGATTGTTATTGGAGTCACCATTCAAAAATTATTCCCACTCTTGTCTTTTCTTCTACTTGGAATTGATTTGTGTTCTCAATAGAGGTCTATATTCAATAAGGTGACCAACACCGTTATAAATTAAAAAAATTATGCAATAAAACTGACATAGTACAAAGGAAGCTATCATATAGGTTGTCATAAAGCTTTCTCTTAATATCATGAAGAGATGTATGCTCTTCCATTGTTATGAGGAACGAAGTAGTCAATCCCATAAGAAAGATGGGTTGTTTATTACACTCTTTGGTGCAATAGTGAATGTTCTTTGGCTGACCTAATTTCTTAGATTAATTTCTTTTCATAACCTATATATATATATATATATATATATATATATAGCTCACGGATACATCATTAATATCTCTAGAATATCTATTATCGCAGCCCTTGATGATGGACTCACTTGGTAGTCCGAAACGTTGGGTTCATAAACTCTATAACAGGTCATTCCTCCTCTATTAAAACTGTCCTCACCTGTATGGATTCATTATATAAACATAATATTAACAAAATTGAAGATTGGTCGATCTAATTTCTTAGATTAATTTCTTTCATAACATACATATATATATATATATATATATATATATATATATATATATATATATATATAATATATTATATATATATATATAGCACATGGATACATCATTAATATCTCTAGAATTTCTATTGTCGCAGCCCCTGATGATAGACTCACTTGGTAGTCCGAAATGTTGGGTTATTAAAACTCTATAATAGGTCATTCCTCCTCTATTAAAACTATCCTCACTTCTAAGCTTTGTTACCGCTCAAACTAGCAGGGGTCCTAGTAGGGGATCATAAAAGGGAAACTACTAGGTCAAGGGCAACAATGAGGCGATAGCCCACTATCACCTTAGCTAAGGCTCCCTGATCTCTATAGACTTTCAACGATAGAAGGAAACCCAATATAAAGGGAACCACTAGATGGATCAATGAAGAGATATGGAGCGATTCCTAAGGCCTATTCACAAGAGAGACTTAATCATATGGATTGCTTGCTTGAGAAGCAAGGTGTAAGGCTCTCTAAGAAGGGCCAAGGGAATTTCAAGGGCTAGGGTTTGCAAATTAGGCTTGTAGGGGAGAGACCTAGTCCTAGAAAGCCTTGTGAAAACTTTGTTTCCAAATGGTCTTTGCGAAATTATCTTCAATAAATTGTGGGACCACACAGGACCAAGTGGACCCAAAATTAGGTCAAGGGAGTGGAGTTGACCAATCAATGGTGTGCTTGACCTAATTGTGGGAGAGAAGGGGATCAAAGGGGATTTTTTTAGTAATTTTTATGTAATGATCCCAATAAGGTCACTAGCCAAGGGAAACCAAGGGCAAGAATGGATCTTAGATCTAGGGCTTGGAATATCTCAAGATCCCACCATCGAAAATGCTTCAAATTTGGAGGGCCTCTAGAAAACACAACAATGCAATAGAGGGTAAGAGATTGAAATTTTTGGATGGGTGAATCATGAGAAAAAAGATGCCCTAGATCACCTATGGAGGCTAGGCCTAGAAAGAAAGAGAGAAAGGTGAGAAAAATATGCTTTTGAGTGATAACCAATGGAGGATCAATGCCTAATCCTTTGGGAGAGATGGAGTTAAGGAGATTACAATGCTTGGAATGGATTCATTTATACAAGGAGGCCTATAGGACAATTTCACATGGCATTAGGGCATGAGAACAATTGCTTCAAGGTATTTACACTTCAATTTGCAATATATGATAACTTATTGAGACAAAATTTTGATAGAACATCTCTAGGAACCTTAACTCATTCATACATGGCCCATGACATGATGCAACATGATAGTAGAACAAATTTCCACAATTTTGTAGCAATAAATTTCAACCTAGTATAGCGAAAATCCTCAGTAACATGCATGTGACAGAAGAAAATAAAAATAATAACAATAAAATAGTACTTACATGTAAGAAAGAGTATATCTAATCATCATTATATGTGAATAGTGAAGCTCCAAGACAAAAAATGAAAGAGATCCAAACATCAAAATTCATCCATTCATATAATTCACCCTCCAAGAAGGATAGCGAAAATCTCACAAGAGAGAAAGATATAATCCAAGTGACGATGATCAAAATGATTCATCTCAATTGTCTTTATACACTCTCTAATGAATTTGATTTAGCTAATTTGGCTTAGTTTAACCCCTAAAATAAAATAATGTGCATACTAACAAAACTTTTGGTGAAAAGCCCACCAAATAACTCAATAATGTAAAGATAAGCCTTTCAAGAGGATCAAATTATCAATAAAGTGAGTCATTGGGCCTTTAAGGAGGCCTAATTAAGTCCAACAGGTTCCATGATGTAGGAATCGTCTCCAAACATAGTGGACAAGGGGATGGCCCCTTGTTTTCTAAGTAAGAACCTGTGGTGCTCCCAAGTGGGTGTGGGGGCACAAGGACATCCTCATGGGTCTCCAAATGGATCAAATATGTTTGTACACTATTTGTAAGGGATGGATTAATGACATAAGCCCTCCCTCAAAAGCAAGAGGGATCCTAGAACATCTGCCAAGTGTATGGTGCAACTGTGGAGCTTATTGGGCATGGTGCACCAAGTGCATCATCCTTGTCCAAAAAGGTGGAACACGAGCAATAAATGAATGTTTCTAGGGATCCATGAAGTAATATCTACTATGGTTGAGGCCCATGTCTCTCAACGCTCACCCTACAAGTGCCAATGTGGCCCTATGGAGGGCTAGGACCCTATATAGGGAGACCAAGCCCCAAATGGAGACCCACTAACAATCCTGTATAAGATCTAATACGTCCCCTTTTCCCTCCAATACAACCAATAATTAGAATAATCAAGTAATAAAGCTTACAAATCATGGGATCAATGTGGCACTTCAAGGTGACATGCCCTTCCATAGTGGGATTTGGCATGTACAAGTATCTCTAAGATAAAGAGGGGGTTAACCAAGGACCCTATTAGGTGGTTTCAACCTCTAAAGGGGGTGACATGTCCATGATACATCCTTTAAGTGGTAGGTGGAAAATGATGTAATAATGGAATGGAGTGGGGATCAGGTGAATCATCCAGACTACATGTCAAGGTTCATGGGTAGCTATGTCAGGGAATACCACACTTGGGTATGTGGGTTCAAGAGGGAGAAAATCATGTTACATGGGTTACACTGGCCTTTATTTTTCCACCCTCCTTCATATTCCTTTTTCCTTTTATTGTTTTTTCTTCATAACTTCATGGGGCTCCAGGGGATGAGAGCATGATGTGTAATATGTAGGAGTGGATACCCCCTTAAGGTGGGGTGGTTCATTGCCCACCATCGGTTGGGAAAATCATGGGTTCCTTAATGATAGAGGGGGCTCATCTAAGGCCCATAAGAACCAGGGTGATGACCATGGATAAGGGGTAGAGCTCATGTTTGGCTTTTTCCCATGCACTAAATTTGTATGTCCCAACCATCTTTTGCGTTTTGTGGTACATTTCCTATTGAGAGTGGCCAAATTATGTTTTTTCTTTTCCTTTTTAATTGCATCAACCTCTGAGGCATCGTTCCAAGCCCGGCCCAAGGTGTGGACAAGGGTTGGGGGAGGCTAACCCTATGTGGACTCGATGGACACATGTGGACCTCGATGAGAAAAGAGATGAATGGGGATAAAATGAGTGGAAGGTGTACAATATAGGTGGTATCGGGAAGCGAGACCATGCAACCAAAATCAGGATTTCCCATGTAGTACCATCCTTAAAGCTCATAGTCAGTAAAGGAGATCCCATAGGACTGGGATACAAGGGCAACCACAAAATTAGGCAATGGGGCAAGAATATATACCTAACCCACTCTTTCTGCTGAATCCCCCCACTAATTCATGCCCAAAGTGCCCATGAAAAGTAAGGAAAACTACTCGACTATACCAATGAAAGCCATACCTTTGGGGTTGGGAGGCCCACCTTCAAACATACAATGATAACATATGGCGAGGGACCACATGGCTAGCTGTGGTGCAGGTAAATTCTAACTGCAGAGACAAACAATTCCTCTAGCCCAAGAGAGCGGGTTTAGCCACAAACAAACAATCTATGGAATATCTCCTTAAGCTAAAATCAAATAAGAGGGCCTACTTCTTAGTACGCTATTCCGCTTGGTGACGACCTTGCTTCCTCACTCCAACTATCTTCTGTTTCCTTCCTTCGAACACCTGAAAAAAGTCAACAACAACAAACAATAAACGTGATAACATACAAATTGCATTTAGCCTACTTAACAGATCAAGAAACATTAAGCCATAAATATGTGAGATGACATTTCATGTAGGAAATCAATCGATAGTTGCATCTATATTAGTTCAAGAAGAGATTACAACCGATGTCTTGACGTTGCTGTTCTCCTTTAACATATTTGGGTTCCCACATACTTCTGCTAGCATCTCATTGATAGCCTCAACAATGGTAGTCTCAAGGCACTTCCCTTTAGTCTTCACACCAAACCAAACTCACAACTCTCCTTTAAACACAAGCTAGAAAGCTACAAACTATGGGTATCTTGCTGACTACTCCAAAATCAAAACTTCAACCAGAAATTAATTAGGACTAAAAGCTAACTTGTGTTTGGGGAAAAGAGAGGTTCATATAGCTTGGATGGAGGGGAGATGGTTCCTCTTCTCATGGGAGAAGGCATTATTCTTGGATTAATTCCATCTTAATAGGGAAAAGGAGCCCAAACTGACCTCGTCGACTCCATCTGACCTAACCATTTATCAGACTTTCGTTACGAAGTTTATAGAGCTAGAAGCTTCGGCTCCATATTTGAAAAACTTTCCAAAAGAGGATCGGCGTGATTGAGAAAGGGCTCAGTCGATCCGATTGGTGCTAGGGATAGTTGTAATCCCTCCATATCAGCATGAGGAGGACACGGGTCATTAGTGCCGGTCTTGTAAACTGGGATAAACAGAAGATTTTTGGGAAATGATGCAAAAGGGAATTGTTTTGCTCATGAAGAGGGACGCAAAGGGATTTTATTCATGATAGGAAAGCATGCCAGGTAAATTGTAGAGGTCCTCCAGGATCGTAAACGGGGAGTACATGGATAGTGACAAAATGCTATGTAACAGATGCTCCCTAAAGTGTGAAGGATGAACTAGAGTGAGAGGTGAAATGATTTACAAGTGGAAGTGGGGAACCAGAGTCTGTCATCAGAAAACTTGCAAGCAAGCATAGATACATATACATCATGAAAACTTTGAATAATGATACATGAATCATGGTATGGACGCAAACATCTAGAGAATGATCAGGTAAATGGATCCAAGGCATGGGCGTAGCCATCCAAAAGAAAGGATCAAGGTATGGTCACAACCACCAAATAATGAGAAGGATCACATATAACAACTCATGGTAAGGTCGCAGCCATCCATATGAAAGAGACATGTATATCAACATGACCATGTCACATTTCCTTGCAACCTGGACTTGTGTAATCTTAGCCCGGGGTCTTGCGCTCCAAACGACCCAATCAAAGTATAAATCCTAACATGTGAATGAATGCATTGAAGTCAAACATGTTAGGAGTCACTTGATTATCGGTCAATGACGTGAACCATTAACAAACGCAAGAGAAACCACCAATAATGACAATGGCTCTCAAGGTACTAGCATCACAATTCATAAAATGTGAATAAAGGAATTGATGTCGAACAACAGTGAAATCACTTGATCGAAAGCCAATGATGTGAACTTGTCGTCGAGTGCAAAGAACTTTCCATTAGGGCATGTAAGCTCCAAGGTACTGGAAGGGAGTCTCTCAGCTAGCTTCTTCGATAATGAGCTAAAGTCGACAGGAAGCGATCATGTCGAAGGAGGGCCATGATGTATCCCACATCATCGACATGCGACAAAGGGATGCAAATTATTTCAGATGATATAGAGGATCAGGAGTAAGTGTAACTACAGAGAGACTAACTCTTAAACATATTGGTGACACGATTATGGAGTTTGGCAGCTTTTGGATCCATAGGATCAGTGGTCATGATGACATGGCAGAGATCAAATGGAAGGAAAAAATGAACAGCCTAACCCAGGAAGGTCAATGATGAAAGGGGGATATCCCAACCCGACACAAAATAGAAAGTGTCATGTTTAAGAGTGAGTTGCTGACACAACAGATAGAATTTATAAATTCCCCCCCCCACCCCCCCCCCCCCCACCATTTCTGGCAGGTACCCCAATTATTTTTTATCACAAGCTTGAAGGGGATAACATGCGCTTGCACTATAAATTCATCATTTGGACGAATTTGACCTAATAAGTTTAACGAGCCCTAGGAAGGAGAAGCTCACGTTCGTCATGGCGATGAATCCAATGTCGTTTGATGTTTTAACAAGTCTGACAAAGGGGTAGCTCGGTATCTTTTTCATGTTTAGAGAGTTTGAAAAGATACGGAAAAGAAAACTCCACATGGTCCCTTTTCCTACATTTGTGTCTCTCGAGCCCGAAAAGGTAGAAAACGATACTTGAGAGAACCGCTTGACCATTTTAGTTAAGGAGTTCCTTTTTCGTAAATAGTGCATCCCACCTTGAAAAAGGGGTAAACGTATATTGGTCGCATGACATTTTGCAGCCTTTAACAAGTTAAAAATGACAAGAGCTCGGTAATAATTTCGTGTTTAAAGAGTCAAAAAAGAGCTTGAAAGTAGAAACCCCATTTTATTCTCTTTTACGAGTCAAAAAGGGAAAAATACTTGGCGATCTTTTCATTGGAGATTTACGAGTCCAGAAAAGAGTTGAAACACGACTCTAGTACCATCTAAGCATATTATTTTTTGAGATAAAGCCCGTTGTGGAGATTGTCTAAAAGATTACCCTCATAGTCAATGAGCTCGTAGGCCCCTTTTTGTAATACACGTTTAAAAATGTAGGGCCCATATCACATGGGTTCGAACTTGCTTGCCCCCAGCTTATCATTAGCTTGATCATATAGAAGAACCAAATCACCCTCAGAAAAGGCTCGAGGAGAGACAGACTGATCACAGTGGGATTTGACCCACTTTTTCTGTGCTTTGATCACCAAAGGAGCAAGAGGGCGAGTCTCATCAAGTCGTTCTAGGTATAAGAGATGCTCTTCCTAGGGTGAGGTCTCGGGGAGAAGTTCGAAAGCCAGCTTGAGGGATGGAATTTTGCACTCAATTGGTAAAGTTGCTTCCAGACCGTAGACTAGCTGGAATGGTGTGAATCTAGTTGTGTCCTTGGTTGAGGTCCGGTAAGCCCACAGAGCTGAGAAGAGCATGAGATGCCATGTTATGAAACCGACTCACAAAAATATGGAAAAGATAGTTGAACGCCTTAGAATTCAGCCTCTTCGAGGGGGAAACCTCCTTTACATTACACAAAAGAACAATTCTTGGATGATTCAAATGACAAAACCTCCTTTCTATATATAGGAGTCTAAGGGGTCACAATATAACCAAGCTAGCTTAACAATAATAATATAAAGGCACAAAAATAACAATAGAGGGATTCTATGGGGCACAACAATAACAATATGGGGATAATAGGGGCACAACAATATTAATAAGGGATACAATTACAATATTAATGGGGGCATCACTAGTATTATAGGGACCTAACATTCCCCTCTCCTTCAAAAAAGTGTTGTCCTGAATGCTTGAGTAGTTCTGGATGCTTCTGTATAAAATTCTCATCCTCCCATGTGGAATCTTCAGGGGATACGTTCTTACACTTGATGAGATACTTTGAAATGGATCGATTTCGTAGTTGTCGAGTTCTTGTTTCTATGACTACTTCCAATTCCAATATAATTTTTCCTTCCTCGTCAAGTTCTGGTAATATTGTTTGAACTGGGAGCTTGTCACCTATAACCTTCTTTAAACATGAAACGTGGAAAACTGAGTGCACTCGAGAAGCCACAGGAAGCTCCAATTTGTATGCCATAGTACCAATCTTTTGCAACACCTTGTACAAACCATAATACTTTGGTGACAATTTGTTATCCTTCTTAGCTTGCTTGAGGAACATTTGCTTATATGGTTGCAGCCTTAAGAATACCCAATCACCTACATCAAAACTTCTTTCACTGCGATGTTGATCTGCCTGTTTTTTCATTCTATTCTATGCCAACACGAGGTTATCCTTTAAGAGTTGGAGGACTTGTTGTTGATGTTCGATGTGATGTTCCACTGCTTGAACCTTAGAATTTTCTCTTAAATATGATGTGATGGATGGTGGCTGATACCAATAAAGTGCCATAAATGGGGTCATTTTTGTTGCTGTATGGAAGGAAGTGTTATACCACCATTCAGCCAGAGGCAACCATTTGACCATTGTGTCTGTTTATCAGATACAAAGCAACGAAGATATCCTTCCAAACATGTGTTTACTATCTTAGTTTTCCCATCAGATTGAGGATGATAAGATGAGCTATGAGCTAACTGAGTACCAAGACAAGAAATAATTCTGTCCAAAAATTTCCAGTGAAAATGGGAATCTCTGTCACTTACAATAATCTTTGGATTTCCATGTAGCTTTTGAATTGTTTCCATAAATGCAGTAGAAACTGTACTGATTTAAATGAATGTGATAATGCACAAAAGTGTGCATACTTGGTAAGTCTGTCAACTACCACCATGATGACACTCTTTCCCTCAGACTTGGGTAAACCTGTGATAAAATCCATTGAAACTCCACCCAACGTTGGCTTGGAATGGATAAAGGTTGTAATAGACCCAGTGTCTTAATTGTTTCAACTTTATTTTGTTGGCAAACCAAACATTCCACCACAAACTTTTGAATATCTGATTTAAGGCCATCCCAAAAAAATTCCTTCTTAACCCTGTGGTAAGTTTTTAAAAAGCCCGAGTGCCCTCCTAAGGGAGAAGTGTGCAATTCCAAAAGAATCTTTTATTTGAGTTGGGAATTCTTACAGAGGTATAAGCGATCTTTGTACCATAACAAATCATTTCTCTAGCTAATTGTGTCATATGTACTCGAATCTTGTTGTAACTTTCGAATAAGTTCCTACACTTCTTTGTCATTCTTCCATTCCTCTATTGCTTCATTTATCCAATCTGGCTGGATAATAGAAATGGCGCACAACAATGCTTCCACATCCTCATCCTTTCTTGAGAGTGCATCTGCCACAACATTTT
>APFE031023214.1:64833-108216 GCA_000404065.3 Pinus taeda | reverse complement strand
AGGACATCATATTTCAGGGGATGGAATTAAAGTTGATAAATCAAAAGTTGAAGTCATCTCCAAGTTGCTTATTTCAAATTTTCAAAAAGATGTTAGAAGTTTTCTTGGATTTAATAGATACCATAGAAGATTTATTGAAAACTTCACTAAAATAGCATCCCCACTCTTCAAATTACTTACAAAAGACTGTGAATTCAAATGGAATCCTGATTGTCAATCTGCATTTGAAACTTTGAAAACAAGAATATCTGAAGCACCCATTTTGAGAGGGCCAAATTGGAAACTTCCTTTCCATATTTCTACAGATGCTTCAGATACAGCTCTAGGAGCTGTGTTAGGTGAAAAATATTTAGTTCCTTATGCCATTTACTGTACCAACAAAAAATTGACTCCCACTGAGTTGAACTATACTGTGACTGAAAAAGAGTTTTTAGCTGTTGTTCATGCAATCAATAAGTTTAGACATTATATAACAAGCTTTGAAACTTTTATCCATACTGATCATTTTGCAATTATATATCTAATGAACAAACCTATTACTAATGGCAGAGTTACAAGATGGCTTTTTACTTTTACAAGAATTCAATATTACTGTGTTGGATAGACCAGGAAAACAAAATATAGTAGCTAATTTCTTGTCTAGGATCCAAAATACTAAAGAAGATTCTCCTGTAGAGGATAAGTTTCCGGATGAATATTTGTTTGCAGTAACTACTAAGACTCCTTGGTATGTAGATATTGCTAACTATATGGTTACAGGGAAATTGCCTCCACATCTATTTCCTGGTGAAAAAAGAAAAATTGTTGAGGAGAGTTCAAAATATTCATGGATTTCTAATGAATTGTTTAAAATAGGGCCAGGTTGTGTGATCAGAAGATGTGTTCGGGAAGATGAAATGCCTGACATTCTCAAGGCATGTCATGATGATCCATGCGGTGGACACTTTGCTGACAAAAGGATGGCCTATAAAATCCTTTCTTTAGGATATTATTGGCCTTCCCTTTTCAAGGACACAAAAGAATATGTCAAAAGGTGTGACAGTTGCCAAAGAGTAGGGAAACCGACTCTTTCAAATGAAATGCCATTACAACCTCAGGTACTCATTGAACCCTTTGAAAAATGGACTTTAGATTTCATTGGACCCATTAATCCACCATCTAAGCAAAAGAAGTATATATTGGTATGCACTGATTATGTCACTAAATGGGTAGAAGCCAAAGCATTACTTTCTGCTACTGAAAATTCAGTTGTTAACTTTCTTTATGAGGATGTTTTTACTCGCTTTGGTGTCCCAAGAGAAATTGTTACAGATTAGGGAAGTCAATTTACATCCAACGTGATGGAGAAGCTGATGGAAGAATACAAGATCAAGCACAGGAAATCTACTCCTTACCATCCGCAAGAAAATGGCCCAGTGGAGTCTACAAACAAATTCATTGAAAGTATCATCACCAAAACTGTTCATCTACATAGAAGAGATTGGGCTGAAAGGCTTCCTGAAGCCTTATGGGCCTATAGAACTACATGGAGGAATACAATAGGATATTCTCCTTATGAACTTGTTTATGGAAAAGAAGTCCTGCTCCCCATTGAATTTCAAGTCAAAACTTTCAAGATGGCAGTTCAGTTGGGGATGGACTTATCAGAAGCTCAAAAACACAGAATGGAGCAGTTGAATGAACTAGATGAGGTTAGACAAGAAGCGATTCTAAGAACTGATCTAGTTCAACATCAAAGAGCTAAGTGGCATGACAGATATATCAAAGAGAAAAACTTTCAAGAGGGAGATTGGGCACTACTATTTGATTCCAAGTTTAAAGACTTCAAAGGAAAATTTCAGACTCATTGGCTTGGGCCATATGAGATTGACAAAGTCTTTAACAATGGAACAGTAAGAATCAAGACCATTGATGAATTTCAAACTCCTCTTATTGTGAATGGCCATAGATTAAAGATTTATCATAAGCCACTCTCAAAAGAAGAATTTGTCAGAATGTTTCAAGAAAATTCTGCAATAAGGTTAGTGAAGAAGAATTCTTCTTCCCCACCAACCTAGCCTTTGTTCCTTTCTGTAAAAAAAAATAAAAAATAAAAAATAAAATAAAATAAATTTGTATAAGCCTGAAAACCAATCTCTGATTGCAGTCTTATACAAAAAATGTAGAGTGAAAATCAGGGACACCTGACACTATATTTTCCAAAAAAAAGAATCTTTCTTTCTTTCTCATTGTGATCTCACTCCACTCACTTCATCTCACTTCATTTCATTTCCATTTTCACTCCACTCACTTCATTTCACTCCATCTCATCCATTTCATTTCATCAATAAAAAAAAATTCCCCATGATCATTTCCATTCAGATAGTTATTGTCTAACTATCTTTATTTAGCTAAGTGGTTGTTGTGCCAAGTTTCTGCAGCCGGAATCAGTTTCCGCAGCCACCACTCTGCTTTTCACATTCACAGTCAAGATGTTAGTACAATAAAATAAAAATGCAGGTATGACCAAGCATGAAGACATGGATATGGAGCATCTACAGACATCAAAAAGGAGCAATTGAGTCAAGGCTACTAGACAAAAAAGACAAGGATTCTAAAGGTATGGGCAAAAATTTATTTCAAATAGCAATTAAAGGCACAAATTTGCATAGTTATTGAACCATTAAAGCTCACTATGTGCAATGATTATTATGATAGCTCCACTACCATTCCACGACCTTACTCCATAAATCATACATTTACTCCCTAAATGGTCTCATGATTATTTTTCAGGTGCAACTCATAGATGAACTGCACTCCCACACTCCACTTGTATTCATGAGATGTGACCTATGTGAATATGGATCCTCTCCACCATACTTTGTGTAGTCATTTTATCAACGTGTAACGTCTCTCACGCAGCCGTTCAACTCAAAATTCTGACACCATTTCACTTATGTTAAAGCTGCACTTCATTAGCATATGTCTCCATTTTATCTTGGCTGCTCATCCTCTGTTTCCGCTTACAACTTCTGAACATTCCAATTCCCGTATCCATTTTCCATTTCGGCCATCATTTGTCCACAAACTTTGCAAACAAAATCGTCTTACCTCTAATAAAACCATCATACAATACGTAGTTGAGTTCCAGAGAGAATTCTAAATAAAGGAAAGATGGGACAGCTACTGAGGGTAGAGCCGGAAGGGCTTAAATTTTTAGAAGGGTACCGTCAGGCAAAGGAATTACTAAAGAAAGCTAAATGGCTCCATTTCATCCAGAAATTCAAAGGCCATAATAAGGAAGTCACGAAAGCCTTTGCAAGGTCTTTTAATGACCAGGTGGTGGAGATTGGAGACCTGAAATTCATGGTCACTGAAGCCTCAATTGCAGCAGCTACAGATTTGCCCCAGGAAGGCGAGTATTGGTTTAAAAACAAAAGTCTGGACGAGCAAGCATGGAGAGTTATATTGCGTAACACAGGTATGGACGTTACTGTATTTGCAAGAGGGATTCTTGTTCATGCACTGAAAGAAGAATGGGCAGGCTTACTATTAATCATTCAAAAGTTTATCACTTGTGAAGGCCGATTTGGGATGATGTACATGTATCACACTAGGCTATTGATGAACTTTCCAAAGAAACAAGCTCTTAATCTGCCCTATTTCTTACTGCTGATTTTGAAAAAGATCAGTACTACAGTTCAAAAGAACATAGGAGATATAGAGCCTCATTTATATCATCATGGACTCGTGAGGATTCTAGTTGAAGACCAGTTGAAGAGAAACAAAGATACTTGGGAGCGGTTTCTAGTGAGAAACTATTTTCAAGAGCAATCTGAAGCACTGGGAAGAAGTACACCAAAGGCACCGAGAAAGAGCAGGAGAAAAGGAAAAAGTGCCATAATCCAAGGCTCTCCTATTGATAAAACTAAAGAAACTGTTCAAAAATAAAAGGAGGAAAGAATTAAGGACAAAAAGCAGAGAAAGTTGAAGGGAAAGAGGAACTTACAAGATGTTTACCAATCACCAGAACCGTCTATAGAGGAAGACTATCAAGTGCTATCTGAGAGACTAGTGCATCTCCAAAAAAAAGCTGCCACAGCTAAGAAAGAAGAAAAAGGGAAAAAAATTATGGAAGAGGAAATTACTAGCCCACAGTACTTAAGAAGGAGCAACAGACTCAAAGGAAAGTGGAGGAGAACACAAGTAAAAGGATCCCACTTCATTGACTTGGGTGGGAAAACACCTGAGAAACCTCAAGCTGGCCATAGTCCACCTCATCCTCTGCCTAATATTGAAGCCAACCCTTTAGATGTTGATGTAATCCCTTCTCAGCTAGAACTAGAAGACAATCCTCCTCCTCAACAAGACTTTGAAGCCAACCCGAGGAAAACACCTGAAATTGATCCAAAACAGCAAGAGGTATATGACTTCCTCGAATCTTTAGAGAAGACAACTGCAAGCTCGATCACACCATCCATTTTGCCTCACATAACACAAGATGCACAGGTTCAAGCTTTGAAACAAGAAGTGTTTGAATTGGAATTTTTAAACAGGCACATTAAACAAGAAAACGAGGCATTAAAAGAGCAAAGCAAAGTGGACAAAATTATTCATGATAATACCATATTACATATGGGTTTGTGGCAGAAGAAGAACAAGAAACTAAAGAAGAAGTACAGAAAGTTGAGCAAGGAATTAATCAATATCAAGTTCAAATGTTTGATAAGGAAACCCAGGATGGTAGTAGCACCAAGAAAAAGAGGAGAGGACTGGATGTATTAGCAGAGGCTTCAGAATACATAGACTAAAGGGAGATGACTAAATTTTGGTTTCATGAGGACATGCAACACCTTCACAGTGGGGGTATGTTGAGTCCCAAACTTACACCTTCCATACATCCCTTTTTATCCTTTCTCTCCAGTTACCTGAACCTCTAAGCTATCAAATCATTGCATAATAGTTTAAAATGAGTATATAAATGGTTTCCTAACTATGTTTTGTGACTACTGTTTGGTTTAGATTTTTGTTCAACCAGCTGCGGAATCTGTCACTTTCTGCAGCCTGAATCAGTTTCCACAGCCTTTTTGTTAAACTCTATGCTACAGGTGTCTATTGAAGAACTTAGCCACATGGGCAAGCTATAAAGGACGTGGACATGGAACGTGTCCCCTTGGTTCAGCCAAATCATCCACAGAAGTCCACGGTCAAGGCCGGTCAAACGGTGGTCAACACAAGGAGTTAAGCGGTGGCACGACTCCGTTTTCAGCACGAGGAGGATTGCGTGGCAAGGTCCTGAGTTTTAGGAGGTGTGCTAACACCTAAGGACTGCTCATGGACCGAATCTAACAAACCACCTCCCTGGATTTACTTCCCACGGCTACCATGCTGCTAAAACTCTGATTATGGTCTTTTACGTGTTTGGCTACCAGTGCAGACCGTGTTAGTTAGTTATGTATTTTCTGCTATAAATAACGCATATTCATATGTGTATAGGCTGGTAGTTGCTGTGTGTAAACTTGATTGTTGTACGAGCCTTTGAGCCGAGACTTAGTTTCTATTTCATGACTGCATTGCAATATATGAGAAGACACTGATTTTGCGTTCAAATTCGTGATTGGTTCTGATTGACCGAGGGTGCAGAGGGCCCCTGTACACCAAGGTCCTATAGTTGATGTATAGCTTTATGTTTTTCTTCATTTTACACTCTTGATGCCATAGATATTTGCTGTATATATTAACTTGCTCATGGTATTTATGTTATTTGTTGTCCATAACTTCTTTTATGTTTTTAATTGATTGTCAATTGATCAGTGTTTGCATTTCAAGTTCTAATAGGAAGCCCAGGCAGTGCATATAGTTTTTTATGACTAATGACATGATGGAATTATCTTGTCCTACTGCTGATTTGTTTTATTGGTTTTAATTCCAGCACTGCTTATTTCTTTAGTTTTTCTTTGTTCATTTACTTTTCTGCAAGTTAGTGATTAGACTATTCATATCATTCTTCAGTTACCGAATGGTGAGGGATTGTAGAGTGGATGTGCAGCTTAATCTTGGTTTTATTTCATGCAACTTAGATATCAGATCATTCAATTTGTGTATGATTATCTCCTATAGCCAAAGCGAGTCAAATGGTGAGGGGTCAAAAATGAGTTGATGTGATATGATTAGTTTACTTTGCTTACAGTCTTTAAATTGCTTTGAGTTCAGCCTTTTCTTTTCTTTATACAACAGCAAGGATACTGGGTTCCATAGTCATAGTTCACTATTTTGTTAATTAGAATCTAGGCACATCTTGATTTCATCATTGTAAAGTTTGAACACCTTTGGAACACTTTGAAGTTTGGAAATTATTTTAAAGGCCATCATTACCTTGAATACTTTTGTCCATATTTGATTACTAGAATCACCATCTCACACACTATCACACATTAGGGAATCAACAAGAAGATAAATCCAAAAACAAACCAAAAACTAAAAACGAAAAAGAAATAAGAAAATGGTTATCTTGCATAGATAGTGCACTTCATTTCGATAGTTTACGATTCCCAGATTGACAATTTATATAGCAATTTAGAACACACTAAATTGACCAAACACCTCCTCCAACTATGTAACCAAGATATACTAAGGAAGTTTTTCCAAATTCACATTTAGAGGGTTTGAGATACATTTTCTCTTTTTGCAACACATCAAAAACTTGTTTAACATGCTTTATGTGTTGTTCCCAACTTGAACCGAAAATAAGAATATCATTGAGAAAGACTATGACAAACTTATCAATAAAAGGATGAAAAATATCATTCATCACTCTCATAAATTTTTTTGGAGCATTGCATAACCCAAATGGCATAACCAACCACTCAAAAAACCCCTATCTAATCTTAAATGCATTTTTCCATATATCATTCTATGCAATGTAAATTTGACGATAACCACTTATTAAATCCAATTTTGTAAATTAAACAGCATTCTTTAACTGATCAAGAAAATCATCAATTCTAGGAAGAGGATACATGTTCTTAATGGTGATTTTATTTAAGGCTCTAAAATCAACACACATTCTTCAATTTTTGTCTTTATTTGGGACTAATATGATCAGTGATACACATGGAGAAGAACTAGGTCGAATAAAGCATTTATCAACTAATTCCTAAATTTTTTTCTTAATCTCTTCATTTTCTATGACCGACATATGATACATGCCAATGTTCGAGAGAGGGGCATCAGATTGTAATTGAATCTCATGTTGTATTTCTTGTTCTGGAGGTAAACATTTTGGTTCTTTAAACAATTACTTTTAAGAATATACTATTTCAAGCAATTTTTTCCTTAGTATAAGGATCACACCCTTCAAAACCATCATACTTATCTTTAGGTTGTTCTTTAACAATCACGAGAATATACCTTGTACTTGAATTTATTAGCCTTTTCATAAGACTGACATAGATTAAACCCAAGTTTGTCTTAATTCTGTGTGCCCTGACAATGTATTCAATTCCATCTTTAAACATATGATATTTATTCTCCTTTCAATGAAATATGACATCTCGATCATAAAGATATGGACTACCCAACACAACTCCACATATATCCAAAGGATCACATCTAGTTCAAATTCCTCAACAAAATTAACTATAATTACAAACCTTAATCAACACTTTTTTATGACTTGCATCTGAATATTTTCTTTCAACCATCCTAAAGGGTATGGTTTTGGGTGATTTTTAGTTTCCAATCCCAATTTCCTTACTAGTTCCTTAGAAATTAGATTTGCTTGTGATCTACTATCAAATAATGTGTCTATCTTAGTGTGCGTGGATATGATTCTTATGTGAAACAATTCAACCATCTTCTTTTCTTCAATCACATCATTAGGTTTTGAAGAAGATGTGGAACAAGTATAACTAGAGCTAGTTTAAGAAGAATTACCTAATATACCCGTAGTGGTAATATTCTTTTCATCGCCACAGTCAGATCCAAAATTTTGTTGGACTGCAACATTAGCTTTCATTTCACCCTTCTTCTTAAGGAACTTTTTTGGCTAAAGTTTAGGATGAAGATTCCAACATTTGGATTCTTCATGTCTAATCCTCTGATATTGAGTACAGGTAGGCCTTTCTCCTTCCTTCTTAGTTGTTGTCGATTTCTTCCCTTTCAATTTGCTCTTTCCCTTGCCTTCCTTGGAATCTTTATTCTCTGAATGCTTGAATTGTTTATTTGAAAATTTTGACTGAAAATGTCTGCCACCTGATTCAATATGAATGGCTTGTACACACACTTCATCAAATTCAGTTTGATTAAACATAAGAAATGCATGTCACAAATAACAATGAAAACTTCCAATTTACTTTAACAAAACTTCCTGTGTGTTTAATGGAACACTAAGTGCTAATGCCATTTTCTTGAATTCCTGTGTAAAATTTTGCACACTATGTCGTTTACTTTACCTTAAATGTTGTCAATCCATTACATCTTGTTGCATATATCCTAAAGGATAGAATTGTTTTCTAAGAGCTTTAACAAAGTTATACCATGAAGAGATAATTTTACCTTTTTTCTTCAAATCTGATTGAGTTTTACTTTCCCACCAAATCAAAGTTGTTCCCTCCATTATAAGTGTAGCTAACTGAATTTTTGTAGAATCATCAATAACATTTTGAGTTCTACAATACACCTCAAGTTGCTTTATCGAGTTATCTAACTTGTCAGGATTCATTTCACCATCATATATTAAAACTCAAACTTAACATCAAGCTTCAGAAAAGGATATTTATTTGGTTTCTTTTTTTATTCTAAATATGATCTTAAATGGTAAGAGAATAAAGAAGAAGAAGATGAATATGGAGGAGAAGGAGGTTCATTACCATAAGCTTTTGCCTTGCCCTTTTTCTCTTTCATGCCTTTAGAAGAAGAAGTTGTATCTCTAGTATTCTTTTCTTCATAAAGTTCTACAATCATCATTTGCATATTAAGGAACATTTTCTTATATTTCTCCTCTACAACAACCTTTATTTCAGTAGCTTCTCCTTCATTTGGCTCTCCCATCTTCAATTTTTGAGAGACTTTCCTCTTTCCAATATTTAGATTTATCTTCTCAAGTTTCCCTTCTCCATGTCGCAACCTGGATCTGGTCAGCATTCACATTGGAAAATATCTTGCTTATAAATGATCAACCTTTCTCTAATACCAAAATATGATCCAGAAACAATAGAATTGACTATTTGCTCAATTTCTTCAAATATTAACTAAGGTTGCTTTTAAGTGAAAAAATAAGGAAAATTGATTTTTATGCCTTTTACTTTAAACTTGAAATTCGAAATCAACCATGAACAATAAAAATAAGAAGCAAACACAAAAAATTTAATAACAGAGTTCGTCACTCCTGGACTTCATCTCCGGGTCCGCTTCCAATATGCGTATGATGTATTGAAAATGCTCATAAAGTCTCTTTACATCAAAATTCACCATTATGGAATCTAATCACAGGCATCATTGGCTATTGTCATCTGATAGCTCTTAGCCTCCACTTTCCAACATAATTTTTAGATTACAAAAAAACCCAATATTGGCCGAGATATGACTCAAAAGGCATTTATAGGCACCGTTCAAAACAATTACAGAGTCACTCCTTCTATCTCCCTTCGCAGATGGCATAGTAGTAAACTCTTTTATAACGCACGGGAAGGTCTTGGGGTCAAACCCATGGGCCTTCTAGGATTGGATTGGAAAACTGTTACAACATAATACAATATATGGTAAATAATATGTGCCACATATAAAATATCTTGGCATATAGTTACAACTATAGCCTGACGATGATATAAATTCGGAATTTGTTTTAACAAAAGTCTTAACATAGACTTGGCGGATATATGTCAACATCCCCTTGGCATGTGGTTGGAACATTAATTCGGCGGTGATGTCATATGGTTACACGTTGATATGTATGCTAAATTTGGAGTCGGTGCTAACAATGATATCGTATCATGGTTGTTATAACAAGTGTTAAGGTTGTTTCCTACACACTGTTTATGGAGGTCTGTTAACATGTTTGGTATTGGCACTTAATCATGACCGGGGTTTGGTGTGTCTGCTAGATATGGTGGGCCACCAACCATTTTACCATAGCCATTCAACAAAACTTCAAATAGATATTTGTGCCTTTGATATAACAAATACATGTTGTGGATTGTTAGTAAAGTTTTGTGATGTTGGTTCGGTGGTCGTGGGTTTAACCCACGCCTCCTCTTCTTGGTTTGATTTGACTCTTGCCATGTGCCCTACTCTAAGACTTCCATGTTCCTTATTTCTAGACTACCACTTGGCTTGCTCCGGCCCATTCTTTTTTCCTATTTCGGAAAAACTTCAAAACACGCTTTCTTCCTCATATGGAGGCCATTGTGAAAAATGAACATACCACCAAAATCCTCCGTTATCATATGTGACTGTAAAATTTTGAGCATTTAGAGGATCCTCTTGGATCATCCATAAAATCTGCCTAATTAAGGTTTTTAATTTCAACCCATTATCATCATTTTAGCTTCCATGACAACCCCTTGGGGGGGAGGAGCTGGCTCCTCCTTCAGGAATATTGTCGTCAATATCTCTTCTCACAAAATGGTGCATAGATTGGGTGATATGGGAGAAACTTCCCAAGATAATAAATCTGCAACCCCAGTTCTAACATGCAACAACTAGTACACCCACCTCTAGAATCTACAGGAAAGGCAAGCCATCGCTTGGTCCCTTCCATCCACAAACTCAAAAGTTGTCACTGCTAGAAATCCCTCCTAAAAAAATAATGGCCACAGTGGAGCATATGAGAGAATATGTTATAATCTATAAATTTATTGGATCCTAACCCTTAGAGAAGCTCCTCATCAATTGGATGTGGAAAAAATGGATGAACAAGGGAGATGCCCAACTCAAATTTGGGTCTAGAAGATTCTTTACAATAATATTCAACAATGTTGAAGATTGACATAAAATATTCCAAGGAGGTTCATATTTTATGAACTTAGCATGTCTCTTTATGAAATGATGGGTTCCAATATTTAATCCTGAGAAGGAGGATTTCACCTTTCTACCATTATGGATTAGGTTACACTCCCTTCCCTATGAATATTGGGATCCTGAATTCTCAGCACATATAGGAAATAAAATCACATAGTTTGTAATGTTGTGAGATATTACAAAGAAAGGAAGACACGCCTCCTATGGCTGACTTTGTGTATACCTGGATCTCACAAAATGCTTGCCAAAAAGCATTCTTTTGAGCTGTGAAGACATTATTTGGGAACAACTGATCGATTATGAGTACATCCCTTTCTAATTTTGTCACGGTCACACATATGGTATTTTATTTAAGGACTTCCCAGCCAAACCACCTCAACAACATGAATCCATAAAAATTAATGTTAATCTAGCTCCTCCAAAGAATGATTTCACCAGAGTTTCAGGGAAAAAAGAGACAAACAAAAGACGAGGAGAAACCTTTGAGGGACAAGATGATTAAGGGCATAATTGATTTTCAATTATTCAACACTTGGAGGAATAAGACACATCTAATCAAGATACATCACATGCCATTCATCCTCAAGCCCAACCCACATAGAAAGAAGATCATAACACAAAAGATACTCCATTGCTCATGCCCAATGACCTCAGGTTAGAGAACAATCAAGAATTTTCAACTCCAATGGAGGAGGAATATTTGGAGGATCCAAACCTTCAAAACATAAATCTCAAGCAAATCACAGAAGATGGGAAAATCATGAACTTATTTCTATTCTAGAAGATTGGATCCAACTTATTACCTCCATCGTCAATATTTTCTCCTTCACTGAGTTCACACACCAAGTACCAACTCTCTTCCCAACCCCACCCCCTTATATTAATCACAAGGGTTCAAATGAAACACCCCCTAGGATCACTCCATTTCTATTAACGAACCCAAAAAATGAGTTCATAAAACCAACAATCAACTACTTCAATATTTATGTGAATTCTTAGTCAATTTGGACAGGGTTTCTAAAATGAATACTCTCTTTCCTCCCCTCTCTAGATATTAGTGATAACAATCATATCCTACAATGAAAGGGGCCTAAAATGTAAATACAAACACAAGGTCCTTACGAATAAAATCTCCTCAGAGAAAACCTGATATTTTGTTGCTTCAAGAGACCAAGTCCACTCATGATAGTCTGATAAAAATGGTAAATACATTCTGGAAAATTTGTAATCTCCTAACCTAATGTGCAACAGGGGCTTTTGGGGGGGCTTGCAATCTTCTAGAATCCTTTAATTTTCATCCTTAAAATTCATTCTCTCTCCCCAGAATTTTCACTACATATTTCCAGCCCATATTTTCATCTGAATATGGACCTAATCTAATGTCTATGGTGTTATGCACCTATACTAATAGGTGTCATATTTCATGATTGACTTGATGAGCTTTGTAATATGTTCATACCTTTCTTGTTGCAAAGGTTTTCCATATTTTCAAAAAATCAAAAAATTAAAAAAATGTAAAGAGGGTATACCCTAAAAGAAAAATCAAAGGGTAAAAAGAATAAAATGGTCAAAAAAGAGAAAGAAGTGAACCCCAAACAAAGAAAGACCAGGAAAGTGTGCAAGTCTAAATGCCACTACTTTTTCATTTTCTGTAATAAGCAATTGTTTGCAGCTTGTTAACTTATGCCACAATTGATGAATAGTCAAACAGCTTAAGCTTGGCTAGTTCATATTTGAATTTCATGTTTTAGAGATAGTGAATAAATATATGACATAACAGGGTAATCTTGGCAGATAAGTAGATAGGTATAATGAATAAAAAAGGAGCTCAACGGTGTAATCTGAGCCCTTGGATGTAATAAGTGCAGACTTAGGTAGGCTTCTTATGTAAAGAAAAAGAAGATTGATAAGGGTTTGCCAGTCTAAGTGCACCCAAATAAAGAAGAAAAAACGTCAGGCTAAGGTAGGTAGGGTAGGTAGATGGTGTTGCAGAATGATACTCGTGATGGATAATGTCTCTAAAGGTGTTAATTTTTACTTTTATCACGAGTGCTAGGCAAACATTATTCTTGATGCAGCCCAAGCAAGACAAGGTCAAATAATTAACTTCCATTCACATTTTTCCCTAAAGATTTCACTAATTCCCCCTAAAGTATTGAGGTCTTTGAAAATTAAAGGGGCTCAGAGCATTTCTCTGACTTCTGGAGGGACCAGACCCTCGGCCCAATAATTTAAATGGCCAAAGTACTAAAAAACCATCATTCATTCATTCTCACAAGTCATTTCCTAAGTGAAAATCCTAATTTACTTAGGAAAATACATAAGATTACCTAAAAACCCCCTCTTTCACTTTAGCCTAAGTTAAATATACTCTTTAAATGTTTTACTTAGCGATTATTCTTATTTTGATGTCATATTAACCTTTAACACATAGTATATAATTCCCAAATAAATTTTCACCTTTTCCCGTATTATTTTGTATATAAATCCCCAAATTATTATATATTCCCGCCCTGGTTAAATATAACCATAAACGCTGTCTAAAAGGGATTAGTGGGTTTATTCGAAATTCATTAATAACCCACCTCCTTTCTTCACAATCGGTATTATTTAACCCTTTCGGTTAACTAATAACCTCCCCTCATCTAATCATAATCCCCCCGATACAATTAATAAATGTTTAATTCAGTCGGGCCTACCGCAGTAAAGTTCTGTCAAACTCCACTCTCGTTCGCTGTCCGATCAATCCCCTTTCATCCGACGGTTGACATCAATATCGTGCTCTCCTAGTGACCGCGCTTTAACTCGCGATCACCAGGCGGTTTTCCTCTCGTACCTCCGCAACACGTCATGCAATCAATATGATCGCTCACCCTTGGTCCAAAACCGCCAGCCCCAAAAGCGGTGCGATCACATACCGCTTACCACACTCCGCTAGTGACAAAACGTCACATATTTGCTTGTGTCATCCATCCGATAAATCCAAAAATGACCCCGCCAACCTCAGTTTTGTTCAAATAAAGCAAACAAATGTCATTTTCATTGTAGTTTGTTGCGACCTGTGCTCCCATGCAAGACAATGTCCAAGTCAATTGTTCCAGTTTCCCAACCACCACCTGATCAGAAAAACTATAGCAATGCACTTTGCAGCCTGTCATCCAACCTGCCATTATACCCTTTGCTTCCTTAATACAGGTATTTATCCAGTTTACCCTGCAACCCTGTAATTTTGGTTTTCTACTGAAAATTCAACAAAAAAAGGGGCCAAATTTCAATTCTAGAACAATCTGTGGTCGCCATATAAAGTCCCAAACTTGTTGTTTGGTCTATTTTCTCACAGAAAGTCTAAATTCCATTTTTGAATCCATAAGAACCAACAATGGAAACCCCTATAGCCCTAAATGTCACACCCATAAACGCTCCTCACAAAGACTTAGATTATCTGCCTCTGGCCGATAAAGACTTTCAGATAAAGGACTTATCTAGTGATGGTAACCATCTTAAGATCTTCTGCCAAATTAGAGATAGTTATCTGAATAAGTCTGAGATTTTTGGACTGTGGGAATCTAACATTCCCATGTATTTCCTCCCCTTAGTCCATGTTTCCCAAATATAATTCATCAATGCTGTGCTAATTACGATCCCAACCAGAGAGCTGTTATGTCCCCATTCCAAACTGTCATTTTTCGCATAACTACTCAGTCCATCAATGAAATGATACAATTCCATTCCAGTTAGCCCCTGACCCCTCTTTCCATGGGGTACTTACTTGAAAAAGGCTTTCAGTTATCTCAATCATAAGTAAACTGCATTACCCAAACCTTCATGTTACCAAAGTACCAGCCCAAAGGTCCACCTCTTTATCTACAAACTTGCTTCACTGAAACTAGAAGACTCATTTTGATATGATATCCATGATAATGGGATTTAACTCTAGTGAATATGTTGATGATATTACCTTAGTGTTACTATCAATCTTTACTCCAGGGCAGCCCCCTGCCGTCAGATATGACTATGCCTCCTATATTGCCAACAAAATCCATGACCAGTTCCTGAATTTGGAAAGGGAATGAGTTTTCAAATATACGTCTTTCATATACCATCTCATATTATGCTATCAGCCAGATAACTTTCCATTCCCTGTCAAGAAAGTGGACACCAGAGGAAATCCTAGATTTGTCATCTTTTGGAGTTCAATCTTTCATAATACCATTGAGTCCCCTTACACTTATAATGAGTTCATTGACTTATTTGTACATCCAGCAACTTCTCTGTTGATAGGAGTTTCCCCTCCTAGGATTAATGGTGACATGAAGAAAATTATTCAGCTCTCTAAGTAGTACAGGATAGGTGACTGGTACCTATGCAAAAAACACACAGAAATTAAGATGTATGGGTGTGAACTTTGCCCTTTTAAGTTACCCAAGTATGTTCCCATGAGATTATTTGCATTGGAGTATTCCAGGCAGATCATAAATGTAGATTTAGTCCATTTTTGTAGTGCAAATAAGAAAGCTTAGCTAAGAATTAAGAACTAGCTATGCCCTTTTGTCATCAACTCTAGGGATGCATGGAAAGAAGCTGAAAATATTTTAGAAGACCACCTTAAATTAAGAAAGAGTTTTAGATGGGTACCATATGACCCCAACAATTTTATATGTGACAAAAGGACAAAGAACATGTTATCCCCATATATCCATCATAGGATCCTAGAAATTGAGCAGTTTGCAAACTTGGATGAATGGATAGAGGGAACCCTAGTTGAAGAGGTTAGTGAGCAGATCAATATGGAAAATGCTATGAGAGATCTTGAGAAAACCCTTGAATTGGATTCTTTTGGGCAAGTACCATTCATATTGTCTCAAAAATCAGCAATTGGTACATCCACTGTTGGAACTTCTCAATAGCCTCCACAGGAAGTCAACATACCAGCCACAGGAACATCCAAAGGCAAGGAAATAGAGACCATAGAACAACCTACAATGACATATCAGCCTGGAATTTCCAAAGAACAAGGTCAAGTGCCAACTCCTCCAGCTCAAACTAATGTAGCAAAAAGTCCAGTTTTGCAAACTCCTCTAAATGAGGAAAGAAATAAAAAGAGGGACAAAGAAATCACTACCCCCACCAGTGGACCTATAGGACAACCTGGTTCCAAAAGACAAAGACTGAACCCTCTATCAGAAGAGGAAATAATTGAAGAGACTGTAGACAGCCAAAGAAAAGAAATAGCAGCTAGCCAACAAACTTTTACAGTAGGAGGAACATCCACTAGCTCACATATGCAAGAGCTAGAAAGACAACACAGTGCAGAAGTGTCATCCCTCAGGCCACAAAGTAAACAAGCCTCAGATATCAAGAAGACATTCACAGAAATAAAGGTCAGGAATGACCCAGTGAGGATTCAAATGTACGATCAATATTTAAAAATGGCCCCCACAAATCAGCAAAGACTAATGTCAGCCGATGACATTAAAGAACGAAAGATGATAATAAGTTACTTCAAAGCAAAGGTGCAACAACCTCAGTTAGCAACAGATTACATCAGAACAAACTTGGAGGTCTTGGCTAAGGATATTCATCCTATGGATCAATTGAACTTCACAAGCAAACTGGGGAAATGGTCTATTCCACATTGGTTGGTAAAGCAATGATGGCCCACAGGCTACAAAATTCCTTCGATAATATAACTACTCAACTACACTTGGAGAAAGCCTCCTCCCCGGCCAAGGATAACAGAATAAAATCATTATAAGAAATCATCATTGGATTGGGACATGATCCCAAAGATACTAAAGGTATAGAAACATTGATCAAGAAGAAAGCAGAAGACATTGAAATTATTAAATAGAAATCTAAAGAAGAGATGATGGACCTACTCTTGAAACTAAATGAAAGATTGAATGACACAAAGCAAGCTTTAGAAAATGCACTAAAGGACAAGCAAGGAGAGTCGACCTCTCAGTCTCCTAAAGTAATACCCATAGTCTCAATAGCAGTCCTATCTACACTTGGGACAGTCTTAGCCCCAAACATCCCAACAGCCACAGTAGAGGTGGTCACAAGTACAGTTGCAGTAGGAACAACACTAGGTAGCAGCACCAATTTGAGCACAGAAGAGATGATAAAGGCAATGGAAGACATGAGGTTACAAGTGTCAGAATTAAAATAGGTAAAAGAAAAGTTGGCTAAAATGGAAACATATTATAATATCTCAAAGATAAACATTGTGGAGAAAACAAGGGAGATCAAAGCTTTAGAAAATAAAGTGAAGGCATTAGAAAAATATATCACTTTTAACAAGCCTCTCACAGAAATCAAGAAAATTCTTTGGGCCAACATCACTCAGTTTGTAACTGATGTTTGGCCATCCATCTAGGTGATCTTTGAGCAGATTGATTTAGTGAAAGCAACATAGGGAGAAATTCAGAAGACAAGAGCTTTGTTAAGACAAATTCCAGAAGAAGCCAACTGGATTATACACTTTTTGAATATCGAAGTGTATCAGAACAGGTAAAGAGTATCAGTGAAAACAGGGCAGCTAGCATAGAGTTACTATAGAAGACAACAACAAGCCAAATTCTAGGGCCTGCCTGCAACACACTCAGTAAGAAAAGGAACAACACAACATCATTTTGCTTTTCTCCTATCTTCGAGACCAGTTGTCTCTATTTTCTTGTAACTTATTCATTACTCACCTTGAAATATATCTCACTCACTTATGAGATATTTTTTGTAAACATTTTTGTATAAATACTTCCTCAATTGGAGTATGGAGGGTGGATTCATATACATTGCTGTAATATTGGTTATTTTGGAATAAAGTGCTTATTGGACTCAACTTTTGCATGGCTTGCTGGACAAAGAATTAATGCAAGGGACTTTTCTCAGATTTCTTGAATCAAACACCGGATCAATAAGTCCTCTATACCTTGTGTTTTAAAGTTTTCCTTGTTTATAATATCATCTATGTTTCACATCTAAATGATAAATGAAAAAGAGTAACTCAGAATATGCTTAATTTCACTTTGTTTTCAATCGTTATTATTCTTTATGTTTTCTTCTGAATTAGTATAAACAATGAATTCTTAATTGCTCATGTTTTCCAGTTCTTTCATTGTAATCATTTAGTAAAAAATTCTTAATTGCTCTTTATTGATGGTTAGTCACGTTCTACTCTCTTAATTATGTTGAAGGATTCTTAACTGCCCTTCACCTATCTTGAAACCATTCCATTTATTCCAAGTCTTTATTTGTTCCTTGTTTGATTATCTTGCCCTGTGAAACCATCCTTTGTTAAGAAACCAAGTCCAGTTAAGCCATCTTCTTTGACTCCATTAGCCCAATGGCCTAAACTAGTCAGTCCTACCCTCTGCTATTGAATCTCACCACCCAAACTCAAACAAAACTCCTAAACTTCCTAACTAGCCTAATACCTTTCAAAACAAAGCTAAAACTTAAAGAGAGAGCCCTCTTTGGATACAGATTGGCCAGATTCTATATCCAAAATATAGTTTGTGGTTACCTCAAACCCTTTTCCCCTTCTTACAACTTCTGGGAAAATCTGAGTGATAACATATGGTCCCAACTCTCCTCTAGAAAAAATTACCTTCATTCCAACTTATCAATTGTTTCTCACCTCGTTTTCCCTGACCATTGGATTCTGGGGGCGTATTTTAATTTCGTTCAACCCCTACAAGAGAATCGGAGTGGGGTAAGAAGGCTAGAAGATGAATTCTAGCTCTTCAATTGTTTTATAGATAAACAAAAGATGAATGATATCTAGACTCCAAATGGAATGCACACTTGGAACAATAGAAGGGGGGGAGAGGGGGGGGGCACACCAAGTGTCATTATGGGTGGACCACTTCTTAGTTTTTGAGTCTCTCTTCCTAACATATATCGATGTTGAAGCCTTCATCCTCCCAAACTATGGCTCAAGCACTAGCCAATATCTCTTTAAATGGGTTGGTCTTGCTCGCCTCACAACAAGCCCTTCCACTTTGAGACTTTTAGGTTATGCATCCATACATGATTTCCAACATGGAAGCATGGGGGTAGGAATCCACATCTATATCAAGTTGTATTATGTTCCACTTTCAATAGAGGCTTAAATTTTTTAAGCAAAAAGTTAAGGAATCGAATTCCTTTGAAAATATCTTCAAAGAGGAGGAGTTGGAAGAAGAAATGAAGGAGGTTTAGAAAATCATTATAAATGAGGGAAAAACAGAAGAACCAAAGGAATTAGAGGGGGATACATTTCTAAAACTAAAGGAGAGATCAATGTAGGAGGAGATCCTCTATAAGAAAAAACCATAGGTACAATGGTTGAAAGAGGGGGAGAAAAATACAAAATTCCTTCACAAATCCATGTTAAATTATAGGCATCAAAACTACATCCATTGTATTCATAAAAATCTCAATTAGGATCTCAAAGCCAATGAGGACATCATAAAGGAATTTTCTTAACACTTTTCCTCTCTGTTGACAGGGCTAGTCCTTGATCATCGAAGGGAAATTCAACAAGTAATCCAACACATCCCCAAGTTGGTCACTAATGAGAAAAATGGCTCATTTCTCAAGGAAGGAAGCTATTAGGAAATATAATAGGCAGTCATGGGTATTCCTAAAGTAAAATCCACCAACTCAAATCATTTTACTGTCGAATTATTTCAAGCATGTTGGGCTATACCTTGAAGGGACATTTTGCTAGTTATTAAAGACCCTTGCTACTATGCCTTTGATTCCACCTTCATGTTGCACATGATCAAATACTCTAACTCCTCCTCTCCCTCATACTTTCTCCCCATATCCCTTTGAAATTTCATCTATACAATTATCTTGAAAACCATCACAAATAGACTCAAACCTCTCCCTCCCTCTATTATCACCCCTAAATAGAGAGGCTACATAGAAAGGAGGCAAATCCTTGATGGTATTATCCTCACCTAGGAGCATATCCACTCTTTTCAGGCCTCCAAGCAACCCATAATGATTTTAAAGCTGTATATGCCAAAAGAATTTGATAAGATCACTTGGAAATTTATATACAATACTCTCGAGGCCTATGGATTCCCTAACAAATGGATTGTATGGGTGATGGTACTCATTTCCAAATCCTTCTTCTCCATATTGGTTAATGGCTCCCCTTCTGCCACCTTTACCATTTATAGAGGTTTAAGACAGGAATACCCCCTCTCCCCTTACCTCTTCCCATTGGTTGTTGAAGGATTGAGCTGCTCCATTAGAAATGTTCTCTCTCAAAAGAATCTCAAAGGCCTCCATATTGGCTCTAATCAACATCTTTATGTTCACTAGTAATTTGTATATGATACCCTTCTTATGGCCCACCCTTCTCTTTAGGAGGATTTGGAATTCAAAAATTTCTTCGATACATTTGTGGTAGCTTCTAGAACTAATATCAACAACCGTAAGTATCATTTTTTTCTTCAACACTCCATTGGAAATCCAAGTTCATATCTCTTATTTTTTTGGCTTTATAAATAGCCCCCTTCCATCTTAATACCTAGGAGTGCCCTTGACAACCAATCCCCTTAATTAACATGTCTTGGAAGAGCTCTTACTCAAATTCAAAACTAAATTATCAAGTTGGGCCTTCAAAGCATTGAACCTTGCTGGTTGTTTTACCCTTCTAAAATTTGTCTTGCAATCAATGACCACCTATCTTATATTTTCCATAGCTTCTCCAAAAGTCCTCTTAAACAAAATTTGTACCCTTCAATTTTCTTTTGTTTAGGGAGGGGTTAGGTTGGAGTGAAAGTGTGCCTTAGTGGCTTGGGACGAGGTTTCCTTCCCAACTTTGCAAGAGGCATGGGCCTAAGAGATTATATGGCTTTAAGTAAGTCATTGAGTGCCAAAACATGGTGGAGATGACTAAAAAATCCCTCAATTTTGTGGGGCCAAATGTGGACCAACAAATATGATTTGTGTTCTTCTTCATCTCAACCTGTTTGTATGGAAAATGGCCCTTAAGGGTCCCACATTTGAAATGCAAGTTGGAAAAATAAAGCCTTGATTCAAGATCACTACTTCTTGTCCATCCGCAATGAAACGACAACCTTACTATTGGAAGATTCATGGAACCAATGACCTAAATTGGATTCTATGATACCATCTTAGAATATTAGATACAATTTAAGTCAAAAGAAAATTTTCATTAGTAGCTCATTACTGGGACCCTAATCCAAATAACTCACTCTGGCACCTTTGGAAAAATCAATCTCCTGATTATGCAAGGACTCATGAAGAAGAGCACAAATTATTGGCCCCTATTCTAGTAACAAGACATATAGCATTACAGGATAAAAATGACATTTTTCACTGGGGATACGATCCATCTCGAAATTTCAATCTTAAGGGGGCATGTAAAATTCTAATGCAAGTTCACTAGAAATAATCAAATCACATTTGGAAACACCTCTAGAAAATGAAACAATGGTCAAAAATAATTTTATTTCTTTGGCTTCTACTGTATAAGAAGACTTAGACATGGGATAAGCTTCAAAAATGTGGCTTTTAGGGTCCCTCTATCTTTTATCTATGTCAATGACAGTCGAAGGATCATAATGACCTATTTCTTACCTACGCTTTTTCATCATAGCTTTCAGAGCACATGGATATCTCCTTTAGAAGATCTAATCTTGTATCTCGCTGTATCATTGCTTCATTGGAAAAGATGACTAACTCTCCCTTCAGTAGCCCTATCCTCAATCGAGCTTGGATTCTTATCCCGGGCTTCATTTCTCCGAATATATGGAAAGAACGAAATGATAGAATCCTAAAATTTTCTTCTTCCTCCTTGGACATAGTCTACCACCTAGTCCTCTCCAAACTACAAGAGACCACAGTCCTCTTCATTGGGCCTCTAAGGATTCAAACTTCCCTCTAGATAGACAAGAAATTCTTCTTCAGTTCACGTTACACCCTCAAAAATCTCTATAACCCTCAAAATCATACTTTGTATCTAATGTGCCCATCCTCGAAGCCTGTTCCCACCCTTTGTTTGGTTTCATAAAAATTAATTTTGATGGCGCTTAACAAGGCAATCTAGGATCTGCTAGTTTCGGTGGTGTCTTAAGAAATAACACAGGGAAACTACTTGAAATTTATGTAGGAAAGATTGACTTCACTACTAATAATGAAGCAAAGGTATGGGCTCTGGAACATGGTCTAAGTATCACCCTTAGGAACAATTATAAAAAAATATTGATCAAGGGGGACTTCTTCCTCATTATCTTAATCTTGAAGAAGATGAAATGTGACTCACCCCTCTCCAAAGTCTCAATTAGTTGGTGCCTCAAATCCCACATCTCCATAGTGGCATCACTACTTAAGTGAATACTGACTCCCTTATTGTCCCACATTCATTGCTCAGGAAATAAGTTTGTAGATCTTCTTTCCAATCATGCACTTGATTCAAGTAGCTCTTCTCTTGATGTGAGATGGTCGCAAGAGGTTCCCTATAGTTGATATTTTCTTGTCTTTCCATTGTAGACTAGGATCACTCCCCCATGGCGACTGTACAAAATTTCCATGCATCTCAATCATGACAAAGATGGGTGGTTATGCAAGCCATTTGGCTCATGGCATTACCATCTTGGAAGTTTGGCATGAATGTATTAATTCATGTACGAAGGCAATAATGACTGGCATTTGGTTCATGTACTTGGTCTTTCCCATCATCTACAACTTCATAATGTAGGCTAATAATTAGCTGAAGCGGCTTCCATCGGTGTTGTCCAACGATGCAATTTTGTCTACCCTGGTTCATTATTTAAGTTTGTCTCCACACAGGATGTCTCGCAAGTAGAATTGATCTTCTTCCTTAATTATGCACAACGAATATGGGTATTGAATTCATGGTTGGCACACCTGTTATCGTTTTCATGTCCTCACTTCCATTGGCTGGCCCATACTTTGATTTGCACTAGTACACATAGAAATAAAGGGTTTCCTTGGTTGTCCTCCCTTGGCTTGGCAATATTCATCAACTTGGGCTCCTATGGTGGAGATTCAACTGGCTACCAAGACTCACAATGATAGTTTGGCTCTTTCAAACGTCACTCTGCCTCCTTTCAGTAAACTAAAAATGGTAATTTACTCTCAGTATCTCAGGCTCTTATGTTCAAGGATGTTGTGGTCTCTATTTGGAAATTGGGGGACTCATTTAGCTTGGTTGGTCACTAGATGCACAAAGGTGATCAACCTCTTGAATTGGTTGCCTTTTTTATTCCTATGGATATTATCGATAACTAGATTCATTGAGGAAGTTTCTTGTCTAAGGCAAATATGGTTTAAACTTTTTTATGGGTGTAACAAACCATAAATAATAAATTTATAAATTCAAATAAAATAGATAAATTTAAAGTGGGTATATATGAGAGGAGGCATGTTACAAATACAAAGGTGAAGGACATAAAAGTGTAGCTTGTTGGAGATATTTGTTCTATAGATCTAAAAATGTGGGAGTACATCAACTTGCAGTTATTATTTATACTTTTGCAGGACCAAAATATTCTCATTGGGGAGGAATGATCCAAGAGGATCCTTAATGGTCCAAAAATCAAATTCCTCGAATCTCGACAAAATTAGGACCAAGTTGAAGAGCTTGTTGAAGGAATCCAATGGTATAAATAATGCCCCAATATGAGCTCGTATGCGAAAGTTATGCTCAGTTAAAGTTCTAGTCAAACTTGGAAAAAAGATAGAATTTAATCAGCATGAGAGAAATTTGGACCAACGCCAAATTGGTGGTCTAGTTCAATCAACAGCCAAAGTTGGCGTAATTTGGATAAGTTTGGAGAAGGCATTTCGTTATGGTTAAAGTTGGTGGAACTACCAAATCCAGTGACATCCCCTAAAATTGGTGGTGGTTTGATGGCCCAATAGCATGGGGCCATGTGCCACCTAGCTGGTGGCTAATTGGGCCCCAACCAACCCTAGCATACAACAAATTAGCAGCAGGATTTTCAAATTGGTGGAAAATTTAAGCAATGTTAAATTTATCGATGGTGCTAATGGTTTAAAATAATTTTTTTTGTTTGTAATATAAAATGGGTTGGCGGCGGGTTTGAACCTGTTTACTAACATTAGACTGCTAGCCAACCTATTAGTGGAGCGACCTTCCGCTGACAAATTAATATTTAAACCAATATAATTTTCCATTCAACAAGGCGAATGGGTTACGAAGTGGAACCAGATGGAGAACAATGGTATGCAGAGGGCCATGGGAACTAGGAGGAGGAACCACATGGACGCACATATACCAAGAGAATATTCTTAAGGAATATTCCCTAAAAATTCTCTAGAATATTCTCTTTAGATTATATTATGGAATCTTGAATATTCTTTTGGGAGTCCAAAGATGACGATGGAATAATATAGCTATGTTTATAATCGTTTTAGTCAAAATTTCACAAGGATTTCATTGGTGTAGTCTGTTTTGGGATCTAAGTGACCCAGTTTTAGATCAGTCTCGGGATTGGAGGTATAATGATGTATTTTTCTATGTACTAATTTTAATTTTTACTGAGATGAATGAAGAGGTCGACCCACTTTGGGCCAAGCCTGGAGACGTAGTCCACATCGGATGAACTCCAATATCAAGCATTGAGTGCATTGTCTTTATGATCTCCTTTTATGTTGCTTCTTCTTTAAGTGTTTGCATATAATTTTTTTACATTCTTTTTCATGCAATTCTACTAGCATCATCGAAGAAAAGATCTCAGATCACTAATGATGGAAGTTCCTTGGTCAAGGTTAGATGGATACCAAACATTATGGAAATGTGATGATAATGATGGAAAAATGATAAGTGAAAATTGGATGGTCATGAATGATATGTATTGCTAAGTGTGGAAAACTAAGAAAATGAGGAACCTACATAGACATTTATAATATTTCAATGAATAATCCAAAATAAGAGAGTGGAATAAATATTAAACCAATTCTAATTTGACAATGATACCTAGGAAATGGAACATCCGTCTTCCCCGAATGGGTCTCGCTCCTTGCCTAGTTTTGTCACATCAATGAAAACATTAAATAAACCCCACAATTATACTCAAACTAAAAGAATAGATTTTATGGACTAAATACATGTGAAAATTTTTGTAATGAAGGATAGTTTTAGTTCACCATACGATTGTGAAGTGCACCAAATAAGCAAGCAACATCAACTACAATGTTAATGGCTAAAACTAGTGTTATGCATTTGTAGGGATGAGGGGGGTGGGGGGGGGCAGGGGAAGGGGGGATTGTATCAAGGTGTAACAACACAAAAAGCATATAATTAGATATATAGAAAGAAAATACACAATAAACATTATATATAAAATAAGAACACAAATATGGTCAAGATAATAACCTCCTCCATAAAACTCATTTCCCTACTACCCTCCATCTACCCATAGCAAGTATGTTCATAATTTGCACATCTATGAGGCTCAAGTGAGCCTCCATGTGGGCTATGCTAGTCAAATTGTGCTACAATGTTGAATGGTCCAGCCCCTACTAAAGAATCAACTATTAGAGGCTCCTGGTGCAATGATGCTACTAAGATGCCATGCTAAACTAGGGTGTGAGTCAATGTGGCTATTCCCATCTCGGTTTCCATAATGTTATCCATTATTGGTTAATGTTGGACAATGGGGTTAGGTCTTTGTCTAGGTGGATGAGGACTTAGTATTAGGTTGCACCTAACATTTTCTCTATCGCATGTAGACCCACAACTCAATTTTCCCATATAAAAAGTAGTTTATATAGAATTCTAGTTGAAACTTTGTCAACAACTTCCTCAAGAAATAGATAAGTACTTTCGTATTATTACAAAGAGGTTTATCAAATACTATAAACCACCTATCCATCCAAGTCTTGAAATTGTTTGTAGGTGCACCAATCCATAGAGACATGTTTCTTGTTAACTAGAAATGATTGGTCATATCTTGGGTCAAAAAACAAAGAAACAACCAGCTTTTTGTAGTCAACAACAAACAAAGACACTAATCTTGTTTATTAACATCGATGTATCTAACTTGGTATTTATTTAGACTATTGTTATAGTTTCAATACATTGTATCCCTATAATAAGAAATATTGGTTAATTGGATTTCAATATTGGAGATAGATGATAAGATTGAGTTTAATGAACTAGTAAGAAACAATCATGGTTTGGACATTCTAAATTTTATTTTGGTGATGGTGAGTTTGAAGGTTACATCGTAACTACTTTACCTACAATTTAATATTTGATTGTGTTTAAGGTATGATTTAGAATTGTTTTGCAAATTTTAAACCAATTTTAAAGAAAAAAGAAACATTAGAATGCTTATTGAGACATACAAGGTATGCTATTAATCCAACACTCAACAATGTTTGGAAATCAACAAATTTGCTCAATATCTCCTAAGAACACACCACACAATCCCAATATGGTAAAAAATGGGGTCATGGGTGCATAAAAGAGAAATATTACCAGAAACACATGCATGTGTGTCCACATTATTAGAATATGTACATATTCCTATGAACGTGTGCATGTTCCTAAGCCATGCAAAGGCTAACAACATAGCTACCCACTAGGTTGGCACCTTGGGCCTTATTGAACCTAGATACCCAATAATGTGTTTATGATCTTGAAAAAACGCACACACTCATTCTTGATGGTCCCATTGCCACTTTTAGAGTCATGGTCTTCTTGCAAGCACGCTGGTGTATAACAAAATATATAGTATAATTAGTATGATATGTATTTGTAGCCAATATAATAGTAGTCGTATAAAATAAATAATATAGGAAGAGAGAAAGAGAAAACACGTGTTTTATATATAGCCATTGATTTTATATAATAATATTAATGATATATATATAATAATATTAGTTATAATTATATAGTATTTTAATTAATAAAAATATATCTTAATTTTTATATAACAACATATTGTAATTTGGTCTCAATGGATGTTAACCACCACCACCACCATAATAGTTATAATATAATAATATACCAATTTGGCAAGAACTATAGTGTATAATAATTATTAATAATTATACATGTCATATTCTACTATATAACTAACTATTTAGTGTGAACTATATCATATATACATTATTATCATAATATTACATTAAATAATATTATAATAATATTTAAGTCATTGTTATTATTGAAAAAAAAAAATAGTCAAAATTAAAAGGGAATAAAACTATATATATCTATATATATATGTATATGTGTGTGTATGGAAAAAGATTTTCAATTGTTTTTTCCTTAAAATTTATGATCTTATCAAAAAACATTTAATAACACTATATATATAAATGTGTGTATGTATATGTATTAGTGAATATATATAATATAGTATGAATAAATCCAATTATTTTAATGATGTCAAAACCTACTTTACAATTGGGAAAAAAAATTTAAGTGAATTTTCCCCTAAAAAATAATTGTCTCCCTAAAAATTCTTTTGCGAGAATTATATACATTAATATATATATATATGTATATGTCTCACTTCTTTCCAATCACGCCATATTAAATAATTCCCTTATTAATTATCTTTTCATAAAATATACTAATTTATATGAAATTTAACTATTTATTATATTTTATTTTTTCTAACATACCAAGACTATCATACAACACTTACCATATAAAATTGTTATATAAAAAGTGTTCATTAATAAATACAAGTGGTCATGTTAATTACATTAAATAAATGAAATGTAATTATCCTATCTAGCGAGAACTGTAATTCATAAAAGTTGTAATCAATCGAATCTTGTGAGCGCAAACGGACAATCAACAAATTGGATTATATGTATCAGGCTTATAACGTATCTTTATAGCCTTAAAATTGTTAAAGTGTGTAACCACAAGTTTGGCCACAGTGATGAACGGGCATTGACAAAGGAAGGCTTGCAAGACAGGGCTATGCGAACAAACCGCTATTAAAAAGGTGGCATGGATTGTAGCGATGAGGTAACGCAGAAATTTTTTTATATGGTAGAAAAATTTATTATAATTTAGTTGTTTAATTAGTAGTGAAAACATTTATTTTTGGCTGGCTGATTATTACAGTGATTCAAGGAAAACCTTGCCACTTGGAATAACCAATTGGTGATTTGTAAAGAGATAGGCTTTCACTCCTGCCAAATGTTTTTAGATCTTAGGTGTTTAACCTATTTCCTTAAATCCTAAAAAACTTATTAACCAAAGCAATTTTAGGGCATATTTTAAGGCTTTAAAATTATCAGCCAGAAAACCTTTTAAATTTTTCCAATTTAATAATAAAAAAAACATGTCATTTAATAATAAAGAAGAAAACATGTCATTTAAATAAATTTTTAATTTGACTGAATTTATAAAATCATAAAGTTAATCATCATAAAACAAAGATCCCCTCTCCTAAATGGGTTTTGTCAAATTAAATTTAGAGAGTGCTTCCAAAGGAAGCTCTTGACAGGTTGGTTATCGAGGGGTGATTGGGAAGGCTAAGTCTTAAAGTTGTACGTTTAAAATTCTGGTATCACAAATATTAATGTGGTAGAGTTCTTAGTCTTGGAGAGAGGTGTTTGGTTATCGAGGGGTGATTGGGAAGGCTAAGTCTTAAAGTTGTATGTTTAAAATTCTGGTATCACAAATATTAATGTGGTAGAGTTCTTAGTCTTGGAGAGAGGTTTATGTCAGCAATTAATGAAGGATATCCAAAACTACAGATTGATCTTGATTCCCAGTTAGTCATTTTCATTCTTAGAAAATTAATCAATGAATTCAAAAGTCTTCATGAGATAGTATCTTCATGAGATAGTATCTTCGAGTCACTAACTCTTGGACAATTTTTCTATAAGACTAATTTATTCCTTGTGTCAAAGCTTATCACTCTCCACTAAGAGGTAACAAAGGGGTTGACTTCTTGGCTAACCTAGGGTGCTAGGACTAGGACATTTATTTAACAACAACATGGTCCAAGGGGGTGTGGTTCAACTCAAAGGAATCACTACAAATTATCTTAGATGTAGATAAAGCGTTGGATGTTGGATAAACCAACACTCCCGTACGGTTTCACCACATGTGCTTAACCACCTCTCGTGGATCTCTTAACAATGGATATGCATCCGTTTATTAACACCTACTGGTTTTGGTGTAACGTCAATCGTGATTCCAACAAGTGGTATCAAAGTCAAAGGTCTCGAGTTCGAATCACACTTGGCTCATGCTAGGGGGGAGATTGTTGGACATTGGATAAACCAACACTCCTCGCGTGTTTCATGACATGTGCTTAATTGCCTCTCCTGGATCCAATAACTTTGGTGATGCATTTGTTTACTAACACCTGCGTGTTTTGGTGTAACAGAAATTGTGATTCCAACATAAAGGGCCCCCGATCGAGGTGTTGGAAGTCGAGACATTGGAGGCTTCCACCCCATTGTTTCCCATCACATTTAAGAGGGGGATGGCATGGCCAACCCACCCCATTAAACACACATGCGACCTTGCTCTCTCATTTTTTTGTTATCTCTGGGCTCCTCCTTCGCTGCAGGTGGGACAATTCGCTTGGGTGACAGATCAACACTTGTATTTGACGGAAAATTTGTGAGCTAGGGCTCATCCAGGGGGATTTCTCTTAGGCTCAAGTCTTATATTTTTTCCCTAGGCTTGAAGCGATATACACTTGCATTCTAGGAAATCTGGATTCAAGGAGTGAAGATCTTTGCCTCATGCGACAAAGGGGAAGCTCTAGGGAAAACAAGGGATGCATCTCTCAAGACATTGAAAACAACCTTGGAGCTCAACGTTGCAGGAGCAAAATGCGTCAATCTTCATACAACTCGCACGTCCAAGTCGAGTCAGATCTAGAGAGCTAGCCAAAGTCGAGTAAATTTCTATATATCAAATCTCTCTAGTTTAGTCATTTCATCCTCTAGTTGCATTGTTAGTTGTTTGATGACAGGTTGTTATGGCTTAAACTCAACCAGGGTGTGTAGCGAACTAAACACTGGTGTCTCCAGGTGGTTATTAGACCTTCCTAGGATGCATTCATCTACCATTCATTCTCATTTGTCTTAATGTTTTCACAGATTACTCTAGAAATCTAGATTTCCCTTGCTTTTGCTTGTTTCTGTTTTCACAATCTCAATCCCTTAGGCCTTTGGGTGTTGTGGGTAAGAATTCTAGCTTGGTTATTTCTCACCTAATGTAGTATGCCTTGGAAACAAATGCACTATCACCACCGGTTTGGGGGAAGGGGTCCTTAGGGAAAGTTGTGTGCAATTACACATTTACAATTCTCTATCCATGCAAATTTTTTAATATAAAAGTTATTGGTATTTTATTATATTCTATAATCTTTTTTAATATAGAAATTACTACTTCCTAACTTTCTTAATATAGAATTTTTGGTTATAAATAAAAATCAATAATTACCAATCTCTTACGCGAACCGAATTGAATAGGAAAACACACTTCCAGTTATTGGAAATAAAATCAACATGGCTAAAGAAGAAGTAACGGTTGAAAGGAGATTGTTTTACGTCGACGAAATTATAGAAAATGTAGGTGAGTGGATTCGAGATACAGGGCAACTGATTTATATTGGCGAATAAAGACAATCATGCGCAAAATTTTAGTAGAGAAATGAAACAAAACATGAAATATGCCCTCAGCTTGAAAAATTGGTCCACAGAATCAATCAACATTTTACGAAATTTGCCAGCTTGGAGTTAATCAACTCAAACGACTAAGAGGAATCAAGAAGCAGCAAATGATGTCCCTTCAATTTGCTGTTTTTTTAAATGATTTCATTCCACATTAATAATGCTATGTAGTAGTCAAGCATAATATCATAAATAAATGTTGAAATTTCAACCAATAATAAATAGAAATCGTTTACAATATCATTTCTAACGCTTTGTGTTTTTTACCCAGAAAAAGACTACTATTACACAATTGGTTTAGCTTCTAATATGATAGATTAAGAACTAATTTAATAACTACACACATAACTACACACATTTATCATTTTGATCTCACTTTAAATTAATACAAAAAAAATGATTTCACTTTAACTTAATACAAACATTGAAAACACACCCGCAAAACAATAAAAATAATATGATGAAAAGCATGATGGATAAAGGATAAAAATAATATGATGAAAAGCATGATGCATAAATACCTTTAGAAAGCACATGATATCAAATTCATGCAGAAAACTTATTGAAAATCTCTTTGATGGCGACCCCACTATTAGGTTTGGGCGATCCAATATTCATGAAGGAAAACAAACATTACAAGCAAAACACTGATATAAACCAATCAACCGTGCAAGAAAACATATGTAATGACCATCAAGAAGCAAAAGTAGAAATATGCTCAATTCAGTTTAAGGCAGAATCCATGACCATAACAAACTAACATATTTAGTATTGAAATTAATCGAAGTGCGTATTTCAAACTAGATGATGAAGCAACTCGTTGCATAACAAACTGAGATAATGTCCTAAATAATCAGAGGTACCTAATTATTATTCTTATTCAAATTGATAGTACTGTCTAGCCGGCATTGTTGCCCTTATGAAGTGGGGAAATGAAACGGGAGATTTGTTGAATGAGGCGTTGAAAAGACTGAGATTGGGGTCGGAGTATATAGAAGGCGTGATCTTCTTCCTCGAACACCGCAACCTCCACGCTCTTCCCACGTTGCTTCAAGAACTCACAGTACTCGTGGTCGCCATCTCTCAGCAAATCTTTGCCACCGATGGCGACCAGCAAGGGAGGCAACGACATATCTTCCAGCTTTGGCGCTCCGGAGCCCCAAGGATTGCTGAATGGATGATCTCTGTCACTGCCCACCGGGAGAGACAGTCGCCAAAAAGCATCACTCACCTCCAGATTGATGACCGCGTCGCTCGGGCACTCGTTCTCAGACCGTCTGCGTCGCTCGGAGCCAAAGTAGGGTTGCACCAATATCGACCCTCTCAATTTAACTGGGCTCCACGCTTCTGCACCGCCACGCAGCGCGACAACTTGATGTGCAATGTTGGCACCGGCGCTATCTCCCATCAGATAGACCGCGGAAAGGTCCGCGCAGGACTTGAGCCACGAGTCGTATTCGAATTCTCCTCCGTCTCCGGCATGCGAGCTAACCCATTCCAGTGCCGTGATGCAGTCGTTGTAGGCAGCAGGGAGGCGGTGCTCCGGAGCCAATCTGTAAGCCACGGAGACAACGTTGGCGCCTACAGTTGCCGCCAACTTGAGACAGAAATTGTGATACTCCGGCACGGCGGGGGAGCCGACGCAGAAGCCGCCGCCGTGAAAATACACGATTACGGGTAGGCGGAACCTTGGTGGTTGCTGTTGGAGGTGAGAAGAGGGCAAGTAGAGTCTAACCCATAACCCAAGCTTATCATTCAACACCTTATCTTTACTCGCGACCCCAAGTTCTGTAATTTCTCCCAAGGAAGAGTTGAATAACGTTTGGAATAGTCGGGGATCCTTTTCACGAAAGATCGTGCCATCTCTGTACACCTTGAGAGCTCCTCCAATGTTCTCCACTTCTTCCATTCTCCGCTGTCTTTTTGTTATTTGCCTGTCACAGAAGGTGGCCAATTTTCTTTTCCAGGATTGTTATCCACAATGTCGTTCGAAAGGTAGTGAAACCCAGACTAGTTGCGAAGTGAATCAACCGCACTCAACTGCGTTTTGGATATTTGCTTCTCAACTGCTAGCTTTAATAGCCTCTGGAGGACCTTGCACTTAAAAAGGGATAGAATTAGAGATCTGAGATAGAGATGATGAGAACGGGTGACAGAATTAAGGATATGGAATAAAAAAATCCACATGAATAGGGATAAGCATTTAGAAGGATTTCATCAAATCTATAATAAATCTTTCTTTGGATTTTTTTTTTTTTTTGGCTTTTGCGATCTTTTTAGATTTGTTTTTTAGACTCCGCGAAGAAGTTCAAAAAATGGCCTGTTTTACGTGACTCAAAAATGTTCGTGCTCGCTTAGGAAAAGGACATTGAAATAAAGTAAAAAAACTGGAAGTATATCTAGATAAGAGGAGGGAGATGCCATATCAGGTTAAGTAATTGATAGACATTTTTCGTGGACCTTCCAAAAATGAGACTGTGGCTTCAAATTAAAGAGCTCCACAAGTTGATAAGTCAGCCGAACCGTTTTAATGACGGAGGTCAAATTTAATGGGGCTTTGAAAGTTACGTTGAGAAAAGATTGCTAAGTTAGACAAATTAGCACAATTATCGATATAAGCCGATGACCATCAATCTTCCCTCTAAAAATTTAATGACTTTGATTTAACCACTATGAATAAATTGACTTTTGCTGATAATAACCCAAAAACTTTGAGATTCAAAATCACCATGGCCAAATACAACTAATGCAATATCTTATTTACCTGATTGAATCTGCAATTTTTGGCCGCCACTCTCCAACACAGGAAGGATTGAAATAAACCCTCGCTGGCAGGACAAAAAACAGAACCAGGAATCAAAGAAACGGCCCTTGACAGGAGGAAGAACAGAACCCTGCTTGTAAGAAACCGTCGGTAGAGAAGAACAAACGCAAAACGGCAAACATTTTTCATGCAAGACGTGGAGGTGTAGTATCAGGGCAGGTGTGGTTGGCTGTTGTGAAACGAATAGAGTGAATTAATGTGACATTTGGATGAATGTTATTTGAATTTACGTTCGTTCTTTGGCTTTATAGTGATATTGGGGATGTGAATGTTATTAACTAGGAAAATGTACATTTAAATGCTTCAAAATAATTTTAAATTTATTTAAAATTTAAATGATATGTTAATTTAAATAGATTTTCAGAAAAAGTCACATTGAAAATATTTCATCCACTAATATAATTTATTTAATTTTACTTTAAAGTAAGTCAATATTCATGCTGGCTACTGTTTAATAAACTTGATCTAATTTAGTTGTGAAGTAGACTGTTATTACTCGCTTTTATTTACAAATGCTCTTTATCTCATAATTATTATTGTGAATTAATTGTTTTTGAAAATAACTGGAAACTAGGGACAAACACCTTTGTAGTGGATGCTCCACCTATGCCAGGACAGAAATTTGTTTTAAATTGACCGGAAACATTGGATGTTATTTCCAAGACAAAACAACTCTTCAATAATATTATTTTAAACTGTCAAAACGTACACTATTATTTTAAACTGTCAAAACGTACAATATTATTGTTCAATACTATGATTTCAGACTGTCAAAACGTACACTATCAGATTCATCCCTGTTATTTTGAAAAAGTCCCTGATACTATTGACAAATGCTGAAAACTTGTAAAAATGACTGGAATAATTTGCGAACCATTCCTAAAAATGCAGATATTAGTTATGGCCAAGTATCTCTGCATCGAATCATTAAACTATTTTCTTACATTTATAAAAAACCAAAACAAACAAAGATACCTATGTGCCAGATGTTCTATTGAGTATCTGATCACTCACTGAATTCATGTGACTTTCGTACGGATATGCAGGTGTACAAAGGAATACTGCCCAATGACGAACAGATGGTGGCTGTGAAAAGGGCGAAGAAAGAGTCTAACCAAGGTGTTGCAGAATTTAGGACGGAACTAGAACTGTTGTTTCGAGGAAGGCTCGGAGCAAATGCTTGTATATGACTACATCCCAAACGGAACGCTGAGAGATAATCTCTCAGATAATTTTCTTCTCACATCTCATCCTCTTTTGGTTCCTGTCTATTTGAATAACTTTAATTGTTATGGATGGATTGTTTTAAACATTGTAATTTGAATGAGCGGTTTGAATTAGGGAAATGTTAATTCATATTTTGTTACCACTAATATTTTTAAAATAAAATCTCTCTTCATTCGAAACTATAAAATGCGTCTAGCTTTCAATGGTGAAATGCCGAACAATAATGAGTTGGGCAGGGGTACCTGGATCCGGAGTATTACATGTCGCGGCAACTGAGTCACAAGAGCATCCCCTGGTGTTGTATTACTGGAAATTCTAACGTCTCAGCATCCCCTGACAGAGAACAGAGGCGCACAACTCATGAACACAACACATAAACACAACAAATAAACACAGAACACAAGACTTGCTTCCATTCATCGATTAAGCTAGTATATATACAAGCTGAAGAAACTTCTGGATATCAATTCTGGCGGTGGCTTCCTGAAAAAACTTGCCCATTTGTCAACACTATCTATTTCTAGATGCTGCATTAAAATCACTGTTGAAAATTGGTTCTGGGTAGTTGGAATTACTTCCGGTTTCTTTCAGCATCCCCTAATTGAAGGTGGAAAATATCTGGTCCGAGAGGTGAAGACAGCAATGGATACCGATGGAGTGAATGCCGTCCGACGCCACATACTGGACCCCTTTCTAAAAGATTCCCCAATTTCTCAAACCCTTCTTCAAAGTTTCGTAAGCTTATCGTTGCGCTGGGTTGGGGATTCGGCTGTGAATCGTCCTAAAATGGGCGATGTGGTGAAGGAGCTGGAGTCGATCGTAGAATCTGTGGTAGGGCCATACGAGACCACGACAAAGACACAGCAAGACTCTCCAACAGCTTCTCTACGGAGAGGTCACCATCCAAATGCGTCTGTAACTTCATCTATTTCCTTTGATTACAGCGGCGGATTCTGTGTGAACCACTCCAATATTTGATCCCAACTCATATTAATATGCTACCTATAGCAAGTCTGTTAAGCAGCCTATTGGGAAAGTACTTTGCGAAACACCCTATTTTTATTTCTTTTGTTTTCATTATTGAAAAATCATGCAACCATCTTTGAAGTTTGACGAGAGAAATTTCAGACAGAAGTCTGTGTAGATTTAGCCGACGATATCATAATGTAATGAGTGCTGAAACTAACTGGATTTTAGAATATTTTCGATGGATTCAAAATTTACCATTAAAATTAAAAAATAAGGTTGAAGCTTCAAATTTTATTAAGATAATTTTTATATCTATTTTATTTTTAAATTTATTCAGTAATTAAAAGACCTCAAGCTATTAAAGATTATATTTTCATTCCTTAAGCTTTCCGCTTTAAAAAAAATTGGACTCCGGAAACATGTTAAAAGTATAAATATAAAAATATGGATGATTATTTAATAAATTTATTTGGTACTTCTTAATTTTCACTAAGACCTCTTAAATACATATCAATTTTCTTAATTTTTACTAAGACCACTTAATACATACAATTTCTATTTTTTTTTTATAGATTTAAATTTTTGACACGTTGAATAAATTTAAAATTAAGATTTATTTAAAATGAGATATAAATTTGATTTAAAAACAAGCATACTAATTTGAAATCATTTTTTCATTTTTACTATAAATATTTAATTAATTTATATTAATATTATAAATTTATACCATGTTTTTGAAAATAATCAATCAAAGGGTGAAAAAGGGTATCGTGTAAGAATTTGTAGTATATTTTGCCAACACAATGATAAGCATTAATATCCAATTAACAAAATTTTGTGCCTAATAACAAAAATATCATTGCCACTTAATGATATGGAACTTGAGCACAACTAATACCTATACTTGCACCCCATCCAGATCCATACACATGGCACAATTTGTGATATGACGAAGGGATGGATCAATACTCCTATGAGTATGTGTCTTAGCGCAATAGGGTGTGCATAATATACCCTAAAGTCTCGTATATTAGGGTTATTCACACAATTTCTTTCGCAAAATGAATTGATAAACAAAATTGTAATTTAATTTTCTCAAATAAAAATAATTAAATTCAAAAGTTTATTTTATTGGGTTGTAGAATGATGAGAGGTTTCTTTTCTAGTTCAGTATGATGTGTAATTATATATGTTCGTCATCAAAGTTGAAATTTTACTCATATAAACTAAAATAAAAATCCAAAAAAATAACTATATGAAATATTTAAATAATATCTGCTCATAAAAAAATTGCAAATGACAAAATTAAATCTCTTTTCATATTAGACTCATATTTAAAATAAATCTATGTTAATTTATATTGCAATTGAAATTTACATAAAAATAATAAAATTAAATCTCTCTTCATGTTATCTGTATTTAAAATAAATCTATGCTAATTTATATTACAATTGAAATTCACATATTTTTTTTTTACTTATTTTCTTTAATTATTAAATAAATCACATAACTAGAGTCCCTGGTCATAATCCAGCTTGAACGCTTGAACAATATTCGATTAAACCATGTAAATTGTGTTATAATGACGTGATTAAATGGAAGATGTCAAAGGCAAGAACATGGAGTCATAAGTTATTGTACATTTTGACTCTTTTATATTTCTTATATAAATACAATTATGCTTTTTTTTGTCCTGAAAAAAGGTATTGTCACATGATATGATGATTAGTGTTGTATCATGCAAAAATTAATATGAAATTAAAATAAAAATTTAAGCAAAGAGGTTGCAAAGGAATAAAAAATAGAATGCATTTCCCGAGAAAATGAATGCATTCTCTGAGAAAATGAATATATTTAAATATTAATATTGATTGGCCCATGTTTGTGGGGAAGCATTATTCATTTTTTTAATGTAAGTTTTAAAGTTTTCTTAATTATTGTTGGCTTAAAGTGTTTAATGTTTGGAGGAATATATATGTGTGGATGTAAATTAATAATGCTATCTCATGATGTGTTAATGACCATGTAAATATGGAAAAATAACATTTTGTTAATTTTGAGGGATTATTGGAAGTAATTACACAATGAATTTGAATATGGTGTAGAAAGATGAAGTGTAAAAAAATGTATTAACTTACCAAATATATAATTTTTATATATAATAACATTGTTATTTTTCATGTAAAATGTGATGCATATGTTTTTGTTAGTGCTAAGTTTGAGTACATAAACAATGGAATTTCATTATAAAAATTTATAAAGTGTTTAAGGAACATATTTTTCTTATGCACAATTGCTTTTTTCAAAATTTATACCTTAATTTTATATATTCTTTTAAGATGATGTAACCCATTATATCTTGGAAATTACAGTCATTTCCATTGTAAAAAGGCCTTAACAATATCAAATAATTTTCTCTTTTTCTTTTAGATTGTACGTCTCTAGTGTAATATATATATATAGTCTACTAGTGCACACTATATATTATAAGTGTAGTAAAGTGTTATCTATCTATATATATAGATATATAATATATATATTATTATATATTATATATATATAATAATGTTAAGATGCAAAAGTTATTCCATGAATACAAGAGGTATGTATTTTAAGATTACAAAATATATTAAAACCAATAAGCAATGTAAACTTTTTGAAAATAATTATATATTTGGAATCTACACAATTAAATCCATAATTTTCTATACTTCCATCCACAAATGATTACCTATCCTATAGAAAAAAAATATAAGAAATGATATATTGATAGGCTGTAAAAAAATTGGAAATTTCAATGTATTTCTAGTGTAACCACAACTAGGTTTACCATCGTAGACCTATATCTAAAGAAATCAACTCAACAAACATGTACATTAGAGTTGTAACTCTTGTCCCCAAAAATAATTAAATTGAAAATAATGCATGTGTGCTTTAGGAACATGTGTGTTCATGTTGGGTAAAAATGTCACATTCTTGTTGGAAAAAAAAAAAATTCAAAAATGTACATGTGTTCCTGTTGGGAAAAATATTTTATCCAACAAGAATGTGCACACAATCCTGTTGCAAAAAAAACATACCCAACAAGAATGTGAATGCATTCTTATTAGGAAAAAATTTGAATTCTCACCCCTCTCTTCCTTTGCCCTCTCTCTCTTTTGCTTGATCACTTGATTAATACCTCCCCCTTTACCTTGCCTCCTTTCTCTTTACCTCTCTATCTCTCCCTCCATGTCTATATTTCTCTACCCCACTCACTCTCACCCACTTTGTCTTATATTTGTTACTCTCCCTCACTCTCTTTCTCTAACTACCCCCCTCCTTCAATTTATTTCACTATCTCTATCTCTCTATTTCCCTCACTTTGTGCCTCTCTCCACCCTCCACTCACTTCCTCCCTCCCTCCCCACTTCCCCTCGCCCTTTCCCTCTCATGTTGAAAATGTATCTAGTGTGGGTCTTCGTAATGAAATTCAGATGTAATATTGATGTAATTATTATATTAATTTATTATGATGAATATTATTATTTTATTTCTTGTCAAAGCATGTTCTTCATGCTTCTAAGGTTTATTGAGCCAAAAGAAAATTTAATATGAGTCAAAGAAACATATTTGAGTCAAAGTCCCATTTGGACTTCTTGGAAGAAAAATAAATTATTTTTATTTGAGTCAAAAGAGTCAATTTGTCCTCCAGAAGATGAAGTCAACCCTCCTTGGACAAGTCAACCCTAGGGGTAGTTATTTGGCCTCCTAGATGTGTATAAATAGAAGGAAACTCCATCACTTTGGAGACCAATCACCCACTTACTCAGTCACATTGAAATTTATGCAATAAGAAGAAGAAATTCAACAAAAGTCAAAGGAGAGAGAGAGAGAAAAGTTAGAGGGGAGATAAAATCTAGTTTTGTGCCCTATTTATACTCACTAAGAGCAGCCAAAGGAGAAGCAACATTAAGAATTCATGCAAAGGAAATATTCATCTATCACGTATAATAATCCTTTTTATGGTTATTGTTTCTCATGCAATGATTTTTTTATGGTTATTGTTTCTCATGCAATGATTTTGGCCATAGGGCTATTGATTGCAGGGAAAATGCAAGGAATGTCAATTATACCAATAGAAGACATCAACCTATTCCTCTCTTCCTTGGTCACGTATGTTTTTTGTGTGACATATTGGCCATAAGGCAAAGGATTGCAAGCTTCACATGTGTTTTCGGAGATCCAATCAAAGAGAGGCAAATATGCAAGGTCAATCGCATAAGGAGAAAAAGTATCAACGGATGAAAATTTGGAGGAGGAAAGAGTAGCAAGGAACTTCCACCAAAAATTAAGGCCTGCATGGTCTTAGGGGGGGAATATGGTTGCATAATGAGTTGCATGAAAATATTTAATTGTGAAATCATATTAGAAAGTGCCCATGAAGAAAATTTTGCATATTGTAGGAGATGCATGTGTTTAGGGGGAGTCCTTGAGGTTTGAAGTGCAGTTTCATTTTTAGATCTATTTCTATTGTAGTTTGATTTTAGTTCATCAACCATGTACATTTGTTGATGGTTTTGGAACAACTATATGTTTTGGATTCTATTAATACTCATGATAATATGGCATCAATGTAGTTATTCTTATGTGCATTCCCTAGGTGTTATGGGGGATCACACATTAAGGGGGAGTATTTGCGCTTCCAAATGGACTTGCATTTGTCGGCATCATGCTCACTTTGGAGCAGTTTTATTGTTCTTATTTATCATTAGTGTGTTGCAGGACTCAGGTCTTTGCTGCTGCTGCCATATAATAGCAAAATCACATGTTTTTCATGACATAGTTGGTATATTGATGATGATTATACTGCTAGATGATATTTATGTCATGTGTTGTGTAGCTTCTATGGAAGATTAGATGATATGTTGGAGATAGTTCATATAGAGTATGCAATTTATTGTTCATAGTTTCTATTCTAGATGTATCATGTTGTTGCTCATGATATCTTGATGCATGCTGATGGATGAGATATTATGCACTCATGTGGATGAGCCATGATGATTTATATTTCTACTCATATATGGAGTATACATCTTGTTTCTGGTGATGATTTGTTGCTCACTAACTTGATGCTTGTGCCTCATTCATGATATGTTGTTCACCTATGTTGAGGAGATGATGAGTTTCATGTGTTGTTGATGGTGCTACATTTCTAGATCTTATGCTATTGTTGTTGTTTCCTAGTATTTCTTGGATATATGTTTGCTTGACCATATAGGAGAGATTATCTATATTGGTTCATATGGTCCTAATGTTGTTGTTTTTGCTATTGTTGTTCATGATTTGAGTTGATGATGCATTAAGTTGACGGTAAATTAGCCTCATGATGATGAGGATATGTATTTGTTGTTGCCCTATGACATATTGCCATGTTGCTACTATTAGATGATTTTATTGTTGTACCTATGTGGAGCATGGTGGTTGCTAGTGGTTCTAATCCCATTTTTATAGTTTTACTCTCTGCTTTTTCATAATAAACATAAGATTTTACTAGGGAAAATTTTAAGGATGTAAATTTATATTATAGTTTAGAAGCCTTAGCTAACCTCACTAGTCAATATTATGCAATTTGTAAAATATTTGGAAATATTTTTGTAAGAATATTCAAAATTATAATACTTTTATATAATATCTTTTTAAAGTTCTGGGTATTTTCAAAGTAGAATTTGGGCAAACCATGTTTAGAAAAAATGTAAATTAGTGAATCTTTTTGTTGGAAAAAACATTGAAAATTAGCCCACCTATGAAAATTAACCCCTAAATGTTTTCTTCGATTTTAGTCATTCTTTTCAATTATGATAATGTTTCTTATAGTTTATGCATACGTATGAATCCATCATGATCATCATGCAATTGTTAAGACACATATATGGACTTCATGCAAATGTTATGAGACAAATTTGGACTCGTATCAGATTATGGGAGGAAAAACATATAATACCCAAAGATAGAACTCAGGCTTGCATTTTGAGCGACTAAATTGATATTTCACATATAGAAGGTAACCTGGTAGTATATTTAAACAACAAGATTTTTTAAATCCAGAATTAGAAAACTAAAAGTAAATGAATGTGTCAAATTAAATGAAAAATAATTTCCTACCGAAATCACTCAAAAATACTCGAGAGTGAGGGTTGGGCATGCCTTCTACTGAACTAGTTAAATTCACTTATAAACTCAGAAATACCAATTTTGAGAACATTGTTGCAGACAATATAGAATGAGCTTAGAAATTTTGAAAGAAGTTTTTGTAAAATATCTATAACTCCAAGTATATGATCTTATTTGTTTTAAATATCTCTATAAAGCTCATGGCCAACATTTTTATAAGCCCATTTTTATAGTTTTACTTTTTTTTTTCATAATAAACATAAAATTTTAACCATTCTTTTCAATTACTACAATTGTTGCTTTTCATGAGTAGATGAATAACACATATAGTATGGTGAGTTTAAAGGGTGTTAATAGATAAGCATCAAACGCAAAGGGATATCTATCAATAATGAGGAAAGTCACCATGAAAATCAGAGGAAGAATTTCAAGTGAAAATTTGTAAAACCCAATGCATATTATGTGAATATGAGAGCAAATTAACAATCCAAGTTGTTATCACGTTTATAATTTTTTTACTCAATTACGCTTTGGATTTTCTTTTGAACTAGTAACTACAATTTATCTAGGGATAGCTTAAAGAGTTTGTTGAGATGATTTGGCTTGTGAACTTAGAAAAAAAAAAAGAGAGGATGTTTTCACTTTTCATCAATAAATTTTCTGAAGTTATTTGTCATATGATAAATAATGAATAAATTCATGATCAATAGAATTTCTTGATTTTATGACGAGATACTAAATAACAATTGTGTCACCTTGGTCTTAGCTACTATATCAATTAAATATATTTTTTTGTTGGTTTTTATTTCTCTTGGAAGAGTAATTGCAATTTTGAATTTTCTCTGGCATAGCTCAATATGGGTTAAGAATTTCGTTTGGATAACTCATGTTCAACCTATTTGTTAGGGAGGGAAAACACATGAGTTTGTGTGCAAGATTTGCACATAAATTCTATTTGTTTGTATTTTTCTTGCTAAACCATGTTTGGTGAGTCACTTAGGCACATTCTTAACAACAAAAAATCGTACTTTTAAAGTCCAGTGAGAAATCTTAGCCAATGAAATAAAATATTTTTAATAAGGAAACACATATTTTGACAAAAAACATATTTTCCATATTAGTGATTAAGAAATAGGATACATGCTACTATTCGATAGAACATTGTGGAATTACATTTTTTTGAATAAAAAATTGATAAACAAAAAATTTAAAATCTGCATATCTTATTATTGAAAATTAAAAAGAAAAATTACCTTCCACAATTTTAATTTAATTGTTGGTGATTATTAGGTAGATGGTAGAGATTTAATCGCCATGAAATATGCCAAATATTCATAGGAGTGTCATAGATCAAAGGTTAATATTTATCTTAATTAAACTATTTTAATTAATTTATCTCAAATTAATTAATTAAAGAAAATGTCATATCAACATATGGCATATTAAGCCTCTGGTATTTACCCTTGGTATAGTAATATGATTGATTTACAACTTAAACATTTTTATGGTTAAAAATATTATAACATGTTTTTTTT
>APFE031023214.1:0-64673 GCA_000404065.3 Pinus taeda | reverse complement strand
ATATGAAAATTATTCAAAATAAACCTTTTAACTAATTAATTTAGTAAGCAATAAAAGATAATTAACCAATTAAATTTGCGCGATGTGAGGATTCCCACGTACAGCACTTTAAGTATTATTAAAGTTTGTATTGCTTCGCTTTGTTAGTAAAGGTCGCTTTTGTGGCACACATTTAATTATTTTCGAACATCAATCACCGATTATTCCAAGAAATTTCGTTTCAAAGTCCACACTCTTTAGAAAGGTGTGGACGGTCTGATTTATATTTAAGTAAAACCAAAGGTTAAATGGACGTAACTTTTTTGACTATATATTCCAATTTCGACTATAATTATTGAAAAGTACCCAAAAAAATTTAAAATTACCTGTCGCCATTTCGTCTCTTGCGTTGCGATCTTTACATGTGGCATAAATTGAGCGGTCGATATTCGTTCCGTGATATCAGTGGTGGGCACCGGATCTTCGCGGAGGGTTGAGCCACAGCAAACCCTTTAGTAATTTGAATAAAGAAAATGAAGGATCGATACCTTATCTTGTAAGAATATGAAGGATTGTAAGAAAGGGTTTTTTAAATGGTACACATCTTATTTAAATTTTAATTATTTTAACAATCAAGTTAGTCCATGAACTTGGTACAACTCTTCAAATTATAATATTTTAATAATTATCATCAATTTCAGGTCTCTAGATTTAGTTAATTGAGCTCTTTCATTTTATTAATCACATTAAAGATATTAATGTGGTTGTGCTAGTTTATTTTATTTTAAATATTAAAAATATTTAAGTTTATTTTAATTCAGTGATTAACAAGGAAAATTTTAAGGACAAATTTATCTTAAAGTTTAAAAACCTTAGTGAATTTCAATATTTTCTAATATGCAATCTGTAAAATGTTTGATGATATCCTTGTAAACCTATTCAAATTTCTAATGATTTTGTATATAGTGTCTATAAATTTTTTAGATATCAAAGATAAAATAATTTTATATTATAAATTAGCCCATGCCAATATTAGCCCCTAAGATCTTCCTTAGTCATTAATTGATGATGAATATATATTGCATTTATTTATGTGTATGAATTGATTCATTATTGTTATGTTAGTGATATTTAAAGAGATAGGCTTTAATTCATGCAAAATTTTTGGAATTCTTGGGTTAGTATTTATTTCTTTATTCTTAATGAAGGCAAACCCTTTCTTAATTAGAAGCAACTTTAAGTCTTATGTGAGGATTAAAATGTAGTTTGAGCGTAAATAATATTAAAAAAAGAAGAAGCCAATTTCCGTTGTAGTCATCACTAAGGCCAATTTTAAGCGTGGTATGCCTTTTTTAGTAGGATTTAACCTTAATCTCATATATAAAACCAAATTCTACCTAAATTATATATTAAGCTCTTGCTAAATGTATTTTTATTTCTTGTTTTCAAAGTGGCAAAACCTATCATAAGTTAATAAAAATGACATCCATCACTAGCTACTATCATAATGCTTATTGACTCGTCATTATTACTCAAAGAAAACCACTATCACAATGCCTATTGACTCGTCACTATTACTCAAGGAAAACCATAGTGCCTAGTACAATTTAAACAACCTATTGACTCGTCACTATTACTCAAGGAAAACCATAATGCCCAGTACAATTTAAACAGTTGCCTAGTTTCATTTGTTGCATGAAACTCGCAAAACTTATCATTACTCATTTTGTAACAACCCTTGCTAAAAATCCATGTAAAAAAAAAATGACCAAGGTCATGGGACACGTATTCCAAGTTGACTAGTGGGAAAAACATCCTCATGGGTGTTGATTTCGATCATTATGGCTATCTGTCTCTTATACTCTTGGACACTTAGAGTTTTCTTAGAGCACTCTTGGAGGAGCGTGGCATACTTGGAATTTGGAGCAAGAAGGCAAAGAAAATGTAGGAAAGTGTAAGAGGACATCAGGATCAACAACTATAGTGGGTTTTTCTTGCAAGTACGGAGTTGCATGTATGTTTTCCTTGCTAGTTTTGGCATGCATGGCACATGCATGTGGTTTCTTGGTTATGATCTCTCATTGGCGTGAAGGATTGCCTAGATTGACAATGGTTTTGCCAGCCTTGTCATTTTCTGGATAGCCATGGTGTTGTGGATTTTACTTTTGTTTTCTAGTTAGTTCTCATATTCCTTTGGTTGTGGTTTGAATTATTAGTTCTTTGAGCCTTGGTTAGACAAACGCTCTCGAAGCCCTGTAACAACTTGGGTTGAGTTACTAGTCCTGGAAACCTTGGTTGGACAAACGCTCTAGAAGCCTTGTAACAACTTGGGTTGAGTTACTAGTCCTAGAAGCCTTGATTGTACAAATGCTCTAGAAGCCCTTGGTGGGTTGAGTTACTAGTCCTGGAAGCCTTGTTTGGGCAAATGCTCTTGAAGCCCGACGACAACTGCGAGTTGAGTTACTAGTCCTCGAAGCCTATTTACGACTGCAAGTGAAATATAATTTCTCATGATGTCATAACTGGGAGTTTGCAATTGCAAGTCGAATATACTTTCACGTGATGCGTGCAAAGGGGCTTGAAGGATTAGAGATGTGTGAGGTTTAGGAAATCTAAGCATTACCATTTTAATTAATATGTTCTAAACATAAAATGAAATTTTCCTGGGGTAATAGGACAAGTGCCCATAGCTTTTTTGTCGAATCTGAAATATCAAGAGTATCTATCACTTTTCTGTCAAATCTAAAATATCAAGGGTATCCATAAGAAGGGAACGTAAGATGTGAAACATATTCATACACATGGTTGTCCAATGTAATGATATTCTCTTGCTCCGATAATAAAATACTGCCGCAATATTTTTGCTTCTTAGTTCTCAATATCTTGATGAACCATCTATTAAATCTTGTTTTATGATTAGCGAGACGCTTGATCGAAACTCTTTGGAAGGCCCAATTCCATCCGACATCAAACGCTTGGAAAATATTAATGAATTGTAAGGCCAATGATGGATTGTGCATGTTCATAGATGTTAGATCATAGTATTGACCAAAAGAATTCACTGGCTCTCTGCATTTGTTCAAGCATCTATCAAATAATCAACTCAACGGTTATATACCTAATTTATCTTTGATGAAAGATCTTCAGTGCTTGTAAGTAGAAGGTTCAAACTCTGCTCAAAAGATCTTGAATTGATTTTATCAAGTTAAGACTTCCAATATTCATGTGTACGGTATTTTCTTTTATAGGGACTTGAGTAACAATTCATTCGAGATCTCGGACGTGCCCACCTGGTTATCTGCTCGCGCATCTTTTACCACTATGTAAGTTCAAGTAGTTTGAAATACAACATAAATTAAGCTTTACTATCTATCAAACTATTTGGTTTTTCCTTTCCCTTTGCTTTGTTCTGTAGTGTGATAGAAAACAGTAATTTGAAGGGGAAACTTCCTTATGAAGTTTTTAGCTCACTGCAACTTGAGACATTGTAAGTGTATTTCATATTTTCTCTACAATACCTTCAACATTACATTGTTGAAAGATGAAACTTGAAGGTTCAGTGATCTTCTCTTTCCAATGGCGTAGGATTCTCTCCAATAATTCTATAGATGGGTCTCTCTCAATTTTGGAAGGAACTGTCAACCAGCAGCTCCAATTGATAGACCTTCGACACAACAACATCACGAATGTTCCATTGGGGAAGAACCTTACTAACATTTGGGCGTATGGATTTCCTTCATAACCCTCTAAATTGATTCATGTGGATTTCTGATTCATTTATATGTATGGGAAACCTTGTAGTATCTATAGGACTAGGAAGAGGGAAAAAAGCATTGGATATGTGAAACTTTCTGACAATTAAATGATGAGATATTCAAGGTTATCTACTTCTTTTCTAAATTTGTATGCCATCAATTTCTTTTTTTTTGGGTCAAATAAGAGTGGAGCCTTCTATTAACCGCAAGAAAGATTACATATGTTACATGGCTTTACAAAGTAAGGACCAACAAGGGCTATCCCTATGAAGCGTAACCAACTATGCAACCCAAAATAAACCTAAGACCCTCAACCTGAGGCTTACAAAAAAAATTCACCATCCATAATCCCGTGAGATCTGAAGGTCACGAACAATATCGTCTCGGCAACATGCGCCCCTTTTACTTGGTTCACAGATCCGATAAGGATTATGAGCCATTGGTTTATGAATGTTCGGGTTTGGTTTGGAACTTAAGGTCTGATCACTTTTAGAACCCGAAAACCACATGAATAAGCCCTAGTTGATCTGATGGTCCTCCGAGATATTGGAACGGAAACCTACACGGTCTTTACTTTCCTTTCGGACCCAATGAGGATTGTAAATCGCTAATCTAAAAAACATCGGGTCCGCTTTGGTGGTTAACCTTCGATTACTTTTCCACCCGATGGCCATTTGATTACAAAGGCTGTCAAGATCCGTGGCCGACGACCTCCTAATAGGCCTGTTGTTTACCAAGTGCCTCTCCCCTGTGGAAAACTCTGCTTTAAGCAATTTTCTTCTCCCTTTTTTCCTCTTTTTTTTTGGAAATCTATGGTTAAGAATGAGTTAGACTTCCGCTTTCTCCTGATTCCACTAGTCTTCCTTCTTGTTCAGTCCTAATAGTTTGGAAGTTTTCCATGTCTCTGTTCGCCTGTCTTTGACAATCCTCACACAATTTCCCTGAGGTTGTCGAATCCCATGCAAACCTACTGTAACTTTCTTTGCAAAATGCTCCTTCATTCACCAGACAATCAGTTAGCATATTGGCTTTTCTTTGCACATGAACAAAGCTGGTCATTCTCAGGGTTTGTAGGTGGGAATAAATGCGCTGAAAGACCTGCAAAATTTTCCAATGTTTTAATACTCTTCCAGGTGCTTTTCCATTACAGATCTTCTTGGCCGCATTAATAACCAATTTTGAGTCTACTTCAATGATGGAATTATGAGAATTTGACTTGATTAGAATTTTGAAGCACTGCTCTAAGGCCATGAGCTCCGACATGTTATTTGTGGCCATTCCCAGATGACTATGAAAGATGTCCTTTATGCACCCTTGCTCATCTTTGATGACCCCCCAAAAACAACCATCCCTGGGTTACCTTTAGAGGATCCATCTATGTTAATTTTCAAGAAACCATGAGGAGGAGGTTGCCAAAATTCTTTACCAACGTTTATCTGGCTCACATCCTTGTGTATGCTTTGGGGAACTAGGAAATGGAGACCCAACTGCAGCAGTATACGAGTGTCCTACGGCAGAATCGGGTTCTGAGGAGGTCTCCCTAACATGGCATCGATAATGTCTTTGAGCTTTCTTAATATCTGTGCAATAGTGTTCTGGGATGAGCTAGTTTTGCTCTTGAAAATCCTGCCATTGCGTTCTTTCTAGACGTCCTAAATTAAGAAGCCTGGAACCAGAGTCTAAGCATTGTACATGATCTCATTCCTTGAGAAGTTTCTTCTCCAATTCCTCAAAGTGTTTGTAATACTGAGGCCATCCTTGTCAGTTTGCCTGCAGACTGAGGCCACCCAATCCCACAAGGTTGAGGTGAAAGGGAAAAGGTTGAGTAAGTGTTCCATCGTCTCCTCTTGTGTACCACACATATAGCATTTGGATGGGCCAACAAAACCTTTTTTCAGAAGATTTTCCCAGGTTAGAATTTTCTTTTGTTGAACCAACCACATGAACAACTTTATTTTCATCCAATGTGGGTGCTGCCAAAGGTCCTTCCATGCCTTATCAGGGTTTTGATAATCCAACCCTAGGGCTATTTGTTTGGCTTCTTTGAGGTTAAAGTTACCTTTTATGTTTCTTCCCCATCTTAGTTGTTCAGACGAGGATGAAACAAAAATCTTCCTTTGTTCCAAGTCTATAGCAAGAGAATTTGCCTGAGCTTTCAAAGGGCTCTCTTCCCTGTAACCTAAATATTTCCATGTTCTCCATTTTCCATTATTCCTTATCTGATCCCAACAGTCACTTAACATGCATAAACCTTTATGGTCAGTGTCATTCTTGAGATCGGTTTGTTCTTCCCTATATAGGTTTGGTTCTTACTGCCAGTTGTCCTCCTAGAATCTTGCCTGGTTCCCATCTTGGATCTCCTAGAAGCTGTGCTGCTGGAAAATGCCTCTATTTTCCCAAGCAATATTCCAAATGTGGGAGCCCTTGATAAGCTCAGACATTCAAATATGATCCATTTCCTGCCAATTATTTGCATATTTCTATTTCCAAAGCTTGGCCCATGGGGTTGCCGATTCCTTAAGCCGCCTCCACCATAGCTTTGCACCTGAAACTCTTTTGAGGGTTTCACGGTTATGAAGCCCCAAACCTCCATGGGCCTTAGGTTTACAGAGCTTATCCCAAGCTACCAAAGCCCATTTCTTTTTCTCTTCCCCTTTGCCCCAAAGAAAATCTTTTTAAATATTCTTGATCTGTTGTAAAACTCCTTTAGGAACAGGAAGCGCTGACATCATGAAAATGGGTATGGCCTGTAGGAGAAATTTTGTGAGCACAAGGCACCTTGCTAAATTCAAAGATCTTCATGTCCATTTTCTGACCTTATCATGAAGTTTGTTAATGAGTGGCTCCCACACTCCCCTTCTTAGAGGTTTGTCTGTAAGGGGCATTCCAAGGTACTTAGAGGGTAACTGATCCCTTTGGAACACTAGAATTCTAGTAAGGTTTCTCTGAATAGCAATGTTAGTCTTAAAAAAGAAAAATTTTGATTTGTCAAGGCTTACCTCTATACCAATGACCATAGCAAGGTCATTTAAGATTTGTTTAAAAGCTTTGGCTTCCTTGACCATGGCAATGCCTTGCAGCATAGTGTCATCCACAAATTGTTGGTGAGTTGAAGCCGCTCCATCTGTGGTGAGTTTCAAACCCTAGATTCTTACCTCAACACTTGCCATTTTTATCACTCTGCTCAGCGCTTCCATCATGAGCACAAAGAGGAAGGGGTAGAGCAGATCAATTTGTCTTAGTCCCCTAGAAGGCATGAAGGTTCTTAAGGGTGAGCCATTAAGCAAGATTCAAAAACTAGCCGTGGATGCAAGGGCCATAACCCATCTAATCCAATTGTGGTCAAAACCATAAGCTTTCAGCACTGCCCTGATGTAAGACTAGCTTAGCTTGTCATAAGCTTTCGCTAGGTCAAGCTGTATGATTATACCAGCTTACGTGTTTCTCTTTAGAGAGTGTACCATCTCATGAGCTTGTATGATATTGTTGAGAATCTGTCTTCCTTCCACATAACCAGTTTGATCCTCTGAGATAAGAGCTGGAAGAAGGGGCTTGAGTCTATTAGCGATCACTTTGGAAATAATTTTGTACACCACATTACATAAAGCTATGGGTCTGAATTTGTCTGGTGTGATTGCTTTTTTCCTGCTTTGGAATCAAAGCTATGAAAGAGGCATTGAGAGCCTTCAAGGCCAATCTGGATCTTCTTGAGTCTTCCACTGCATCAAGGATGTCTTGTTAAACTATTTTCCAACATGCTTTGAAAAAGTCCACATTGAAACCATCCAGGCTGGGAGCTTTCCCATTTTGCATCTCGTTGATAACTTCATTGACCTCATCTTCAGATATTGGCCTATTGAGATTATGATTGTCTTCCCTTGTTACAAGCTTGGGAATGTACCTTGTGAATTTGTTAATGAACTGTGACCTATCTAAAAGAGGCTCCTTTACAATGATAAGGAAGTGTTGTACTAGGAAAGATTCCATTTCTTTGTGGGTGACAAGATCTTTCCCTTGAGAATCTTTTAGTTTTAAAATTCTGTTATGTGACCTGTGGCTCAAATTTTACTTATGAAAAAACTTTGTGTTTCTTTCGCATTCTCTAATCCACTATACTCTCAATTTCTATCTCCAGAAAGTCTCCTCTTGCCTGCACCTATCATCCCATTCCTTCTGAAGAGCATCATATTGATTTTTCCTTTCCTCAGTAAAGCCATCTGCGATCTTGAGCTGATTAATTCCCTGTAGTTTCTGTTCAACTTCTTTTTTGGCTTTGAAAATGTTACCAAACTATTTTTTGTTCCAATATTTGAGTCTGACTTTGATGTGTTTAAGTCTTTGTTGTAGCATGTACATTTTAGTGCCTTGAAAGGGAAACTCTTCCATCCACCATTTATCGATATTGTTGGTGAAATCGGGGTGAGAGAGCCAAACATTTTCAAACCTGAAAGGTTTGTTCCTCGGTGTACCCATAAAGGTGGCTTCAAGCTGGATAGGCCAGTGGTCTGAGCCTCCAAAGGGAAGGATTAAAGCTGACATGTCAGGGCCTATGAGAAATCGGTCCTCTGAGATCGTGAATCTATCTAGTTTAGAGGAAACTTGAGAATCCCCTCCTCTCTTGTTGTTCTAGGTGAGAGTGCCATTTATTCTCTCAGCATCCACTAATCTCATGTTATTAATGAAGTTTTGGAAGGCAATGGAGTCTCTTCCTAATGTTCTGGTGCCACCTTTTTTCTCTGTAAGAGATTTGATCATATTGAAATCCCCTGCCAGAATCCAAGGCATATCAGGATATCTCTCTCTTAGCTCCTGAAGGGAAGTGAGGAGCTTGCGTTTGTCTTCTAGTTTTTTAGGACCATAGACATTTGTAATCATGTAAATCTCCTTATCACCCACAGGTTGTATTACCAGTGAATGATAGTTCAAGCGTCCAGGATTCCAAGTTTTTTCGGATCCCAAAGCGTAAGAATCCCTCTTGCAAGTTGTCTGCCTTAACCTCTAGATACTCATATTTGCTTAACCATTTGCCATGCATTTCTTTGATTTTTTCCATTGAGCACTTCATTTCCTGAATGAAAACCATGTCTGGTTTTTCTTCTTTTATTCTACTGCTAAGATTTATTTGTTTCCTTTTACTTCCTAGGCCCCTAATATTGCAGGTTGTAAACTTCATTAAGAAAGGTTTGTAAAAGAGTAACTAGTGAGATATTTCATCTTACCTGAGTTGACCATGAGTTTTCCACATTTTGTTAGCAGCTCATTCTGTCTTTTCCTTCCTCTTTTGCTTCCCAGGTTCTTGGAAGAGTGCCCTAGTGTTTCCTCCATTATCTTCATCCCTCTATTTTCCTAGCTGTCATGGTTTCTTTTGACTCCAGAACTCTTCGATTGGGATATCCATAGGAAGAGTTGTTGAACCCTGTCAAACTCCTCTTTTGGCAGGGAATCAACTCCCTTGGTAATACTCTACTCTAGAAACTTTTCTAGATCCAAGTTTTCCTTCTCAACAATTCCTGTAGTTCATGATCCTCGATTCCCGCCTCACTTGGGGTCATATCATGGTCCCTGCTGAGCTCCACAATGCTCGGTAGATCATCCTATTTCTGGCTATTCTCTCATATGTCCTCCATGCTAGTATTCCTATCCTTCTCATTGGTTTTAGTCTCCAATTTCTAGTTTTCCCCATTGTTTCCAATTTCTTCTTCTAAGATTTTGAAACTATTGTGCCTCACTTGTACGTCCTCATTGATTTTCTTTTGGTGCTGCTTTCCTTCTTTCCCCTTACCCCCCACCTTAGTGAAACCCTTGGGATCTTTGCTTATGGTAGTTTTTTTGTTGCTTTCCAATTTGTTCAATGGGCAGTCTTTGTATAGGTGCCCATGTTCATGGAACTTACGACACCTAAATGTGACATGCTCATAGTCCATCACCTGCACCCATTCTAGAGACTTTGACAACCAATAATATAAAGGAAGGGAGTATAGTCTTATCCATATCAGTATTGAAGTGAACGTTTCTCATTCTGGGATAAAGTTCATCACCCATGGTCGCATGTAAAGGCCTACAGTAGCGTAAAAATAGGGTCCTCCCTTGAACACTATGTCTTTATCTTCTAAGCTCATGAACACCACCGTAAAGAAACCCTTGGATCCAAGGTGAAGGTTTATTTCCCCCTTCAGTTTCCAGTGGTTCCTTATCCATGCATGTAAGGCCTTCTCCGTTGACCAAATCCCCATAAATTTGCATATGATCGCATGTTCTGCCATGTGATCTCTATGCACCTATAGCGCTAGGTCACTTAAAATGACCCAAGGAGTGATGGTCGACTTGGGTTTGCAGACCCCTATCACCCTCAAGGGTGCAACTTTTTTACTGCTGCCCTTTTTCCTCTTCTCCCTGCTATCTTCCTCATGATTTACTCTTTGTTCATGAGGTTTGATATTTCTTGTGTTAGTATCCTCAGTTATCACCTCTGTTGGTTTCTTGAAGTGATGCAGATCAGTTTCCTTTTTTCTGTTCGCAGCTATTTCACTGTAGGAGGGAGCAACATTCCCTCCTCCACGACTCACCATGGTTACCAGTGCCAAACCTTGACTCAAACCCTAGATCAGTTTGCAGAGCGCCTCTCAGTCTCCTCTTGTACCTTCAAAAAATGAACAACTACACTCGTTGTACGCCATCAATTTCATTAATGTAACTATCTCCATTTTCTTTTTGAAATGCAAACTTGAAGTTAACCCAGTTTTTGATTCCCAAACATTCATATCAAAAAGCCCCATATGCCGCCCTCATGATGATGCTCTAGATACCTCCTACCACACCGATATGGCACATTGTGGAAAGTATACCAATTGTTTTGAAGATTCAGAGAAAGGTGATCCTCAGAGTTGTTAGTGTGCAATACCATATGTTGGCACCATTGTCTTAAGATCTCCCTCTTTTCAACTTTGATGAATATTAACAGATTTCAAAATCTAGAGAAGTCTCTATGGACACAATTAAACTTGACAAAGGAGTTAGTATATCTTTGTTGCATGCGGTTTGATGCCAACATGTATCTGAATATAGTAGTCTGACTTTTTCCACTGTCTGGAAGGAAGTCTTTTGAGCCATCAAAAATCATAAACTCTTGGTTTTTCTTTAAGTAATCAAAGATACAGACCGCTTGAGGAATTTTGAACTTATTATTTCATACGATCATCTTACATATTTTTAAGAGGTGAGGAACTGTAACTTTACTCTTAGTTCAGGTTTTCGACAAATATGACATCTTTTAAAGTGTAGTGTACGTATTTATGAACAATTTTGTTGGCTGTTTGATTTCAGAAGGGTCAAGGTATCTAAATACATGGGAAATAATTGGAATAACATTGTTGATATGTGTCATCATCGTCGTAGGAATTTACGCATTATGGCAAAGTAAGAAAGTAGAAAAGGCCATTGAATTATCAAACCCATTCGGTATGAGATCATATTCTTGGAGAATGTGAGAATCTGCTTATGCTTTTTCCATATGTAAATTGGTGTTGGAAACAGAAACTAATTTATGTTAGCTTTTCTTCAGCTTATTGGGATGCAGCAAGCAGTCAACATAGTGGAGATTCTCCCAAACTCAAAACTATCAGAGTTTTCTTGTTTCAAACACTGAAAATGGTCACCAATAATTTCTCTAGGGATGATGAGATTGGCTCAGGAGGCTATGGCAAGGTATAAAAGTGTAGTAGTGTCATATAAGATAATTTGTAGAGTAAAAAACAAGCTCCAACATTAATCTCAGATAAATGAGAATGATAAATAGTCACTGTGATGCAGGTAAGTTCCCTTTGCGGACTAAGGCAACCCCTCTAGACCTAGATTGGGTCTAGTGACAACAAGAACAATATCAAAGAAAATTCCCTTAGATAGTTAATGTCATGAAGGCCTACCTTCAAATCGTCATTTGATGAAACTCTCGTTGTGTTGCTCTAGCTCTCTTTTAATCACTTTTGTACCTGAAACATCATACAGAGAACATCAACAAACCTAATAGAATACAACAGAACTGATCCACTTAAAGGGTCAAGGAACTTCAAGCTATCAATATGCAATTTTGACACAAGATATAGGAAATAAACCATTGATTTGTATTAATATGAACTGAAGTAAAAATTAAAACCATGCCTTGACGTTGTAGGTCTCCTTGAAGGGTCCTATCAACATGTTTCCACAAGCATTCACTCATGAATTGTCTCCCAAGAGGATGAATAACTCTCTCTCCTACCCAAAAGGCAAAATTATGATGCTATAACACTCACACAATCAAGCCAAATCCAGAAAAAACTATCCCAGGCTAAGTTACATTAGAAGCTATTTCCAAACTCTAATCAAACTCTCTCACTAGCAGATCTCTGCTATGAAGGAGGTATTTATAGGAGGAGGAGCCTCCATAAAATATGGGAGAAAGAGCTCATCCCTTTGGGAGGTTGCACACAGGGTGGAACAACCATCCCAAAGGAGAGAGCCGAGCTCACCTGATCCAACAAACAACCCTAGGACCACCACTCAGAATATTTGACAATTTGTTAAAAACAAACTCGCTAAAAGTAGCTTGTCGCGAGTTAAACACAGGGACATGGTGACGACGTCGCTAGGCTTAGTTCAGTCTTGGCCATCTTTGCGGGTGGAATGACTGATGACCTGTGATGACCCAAAAGTAGAGGTTAAAAAGGGTCTACTCTAGGAGTAATGAACTGAGGTATTCTTCCTAATATGATAAGGAAGACACTGACACATATTTTGCAACATGACACAAAGTAGATGTCAATAACATGGATCAACAGTTTCCATTAGGGAATGCGGGGTCGGTGACAAAATACTCTGTAACAGATGCCCCCTAAAGCATGAAGGTCGAGAGAGTGGGAGGGGTGAAATGATTTACGAATTCATAACTAAAACAAAACACCATCGTGGAGAACCTTTAAACGCAATTAAAACTGATATCTCTAATGCATAAGTACATAGTGAAAGAAAATATGTGTGCATAAGGCATGGGTGTAGTCGTCCAAAAGATAAACATAAATGATCTTTGGTATGGACGTAGCCATCCAATCAAAAGGACCATATAAAAGACTTAGGTATGGTCACAGCCATCCAATCAAAAGAGTCATGTATACAATCATGAACCAATCTGTGCAACCTAGACTTGTGTAATATGAGCCCAAGGTCTTGAATCCCATTCCTGATCAGGGTACAAATTCTAATATGCGAATAGATGCGTTGAAGTCGAGCATACTTGAAAATCATTTGATTACCAGTCAATGATGTAAACCGTTAAGAAGCGCGAGAGAGGCCACCATTAATGTCAATGGTTCTCAAGGTACTTCTAGTACAATCCACGAAGTGTGAAGAATGATCTAAATATGAACACCTATGAAATCACCTGATCGAAGGCCAATAATGAAATCCCATCGTCGAATGCAAAGAACTTGCCATTAAAGCATGCAAGCTCCAAGGTACCAGAAAGGAGTCTCTAGATCAACTTCTTGGATAATGAGTTGAAGTCTACAGGAAGCCATCGATCGAAGGAGGGCCCTAATGTTTCCCACATTATCGACGCGAGACAAAGGAACAAGATGAATGTGCATGAAACAGAGAATCCGAGGAAGGTGTGTAAGGATACAAATTGAAGAAGGATTAAGCTCTTGAACATATTGGTGACACAACTCCAGAGTTTGGAAGCATTTTAGTACCAAGGGATCAAATGTCATGATGATGCAGCAAGGATAAGATGGAATGAGGCAAAATGGATAACCAAAAATGGGGAAGGCCAACGATAAAGTGAGGATATCCCAACCTGACACAAAGCAGAAAGAGAGTCGATGTTCAAGAGCGACAAGCTACCATAATAATTAATGTTGGCATTATGATATAAGTATGACTCAAGTGTTGTCCTTGATGGCAACTCACTTAGATGACAGATCACATAATGAAGAAAGAAAGGTATACGTAGGTTCACTATATACCAAGTCACGTATATATGCAGGTTCACTATATACCAAGTTGTGTACACATGCAGGTTCACTATATACCAAGTCGCGTAAATACGCAGGTTCAATATATACCAAGTAGTGCATACATGCAAGTTCACTATATACAAAGGCGTGTATAATGTACTCATGCACTTACACAGAAGGAAAGCCACGTACATGTCGGAAAACTAAGTTTTAGTCCGTGGTATTTGGTCTGAGGTATTGACCCCAGGTATTGGGTCCAAGGTATTGGTCCTACGTGGTTTTGGACAATGGAATTGAGAGAGGCCTAAACATATTTAAGGAGAAGAAGATCATTAAGCCAAAGAGCAAGTGTGGAAGTGATGAATATTTGATTAAGTGTGAGATCTAGTATGTTGGCTATGGATTTGTGATGCTTTGCTTGATCTGAACCAAGGATGCACCTATGTGATTGATGATGGATGATGGATTGGGATCATAAGGCTTGGAGTGTATTATCATTATGTGGTTTGATTCTGGATAGACTAGATTTGAATTACTAACGTATGTTTTATTGTATAAATGTTATGATCTAGGTATGACTGATGTCTAGCTGCAAAGTTTTGAGTTAATATTTGCAGATCTTTATGCGGGTTAGCTTTGGTAAAAGCACATATACACGTTGGTTCGGCTCATCAGAGTCGCGTATACAGTATAAAGTATGATATTTGAAGTTGCAGTTGGATTTGTTGTTGTTGCAGAATTTTGTGGTTTGCTCTGTGTTCTGGTGACTGTGTTTTGTTAACAGGGTTTCAGTGTTTCAGTATTGGGTAATTCAGAGATTGTTGATGTAGGTGTAATTGATGGGTGTATTGCAGTGGTGATTAATTTTATGCTTCAATTTTGCTGATGGGTCTAGTATGAAAATTGGATGAAACACGACCTTCAGATTATGGTGTTGTGCTTTAGGAGTATCCAGTATGAAAAGTTATGAAACATGGTCCCTGGAGGAAGTCAGAAGGTTGTAGTCTTCTGTAGGCCAGTGCCTACATACTGGTAGTATGTAAACATATCGACCAATACAAGAGCCAGGGGGTTGAAGCTCCCTTCCAGTAGCAGCTGGAAAACGAGTGAAGGTTGGAGCCTCCAGTAGGCCGGCGCCTACATACTAGTAAACGGATTGGCTAGTACAAGAGCTAGGGGGTTGTAGCTCCCTTCCAATAGTAGTTAGAGAACGAGAAAAGGTTGTAGCCTTCTGCAGGTGGGTGCTGAGTTTGCGCCAGTAAAAAATTGTAAACAGGTTTGTCTAATATTAAAGGAAGATGGCAGCAGGTGGTTTTTGTCCCGCATTAGGTTTCCACCTTATATCATGGTGTTCATGTGTGTTTCTTATGTGTGATGATCTGTTCTGTTTACTGCACCTATTTACTGTTTATATGGTTAATGAAGTTCTGATGCACTGATTAAAGATCAACTTATAATGGATTAAATGAATCATAAGTTTACTGGATATACGCTAGTTTCCTTAAACACAGTTGCATATATCTGCGGGTTCCATTAACTAAAGTAGCATATATGAATTTGAATATGGAAATGAAAAGTTACTGATTTGCTAATACTGATCCCCCCCCCCCCCCTCCCCCCCTTGAAGTATTATTTCGAATAATTGGTATCAGAGTAGGTCCTTTGGTAGAAGCTTGATCGCTTGAAGGAGATCCATAGAACAATGGGAAAGAAAGCGCGTCAGAAGAAGAAGACAACTCAAAGGAATGGGGACAACTTTCCATTAGGTGGAAGCAAGTATTCAAATTCTGAATCACCTCAATTGAAGATGAACAAGCAAATGACGCATCAGATAAAATCATAGATCAACAAGATCTATTTAACAAAAGGGAGAGTGCCCTCAAAGAAGAATTTATCAACTTAAAAGGTCAGCTAGAATGTGCCTTCAAAGTACATCAAATGCTGCAGGAGCTGAAGGAAGAACAAGAAAATGAGATTCTCAAAATAAGGCAACAAGTGGAAGAAGGAAGAAAGTCTAAAGAAGACTTGAAGAAGTAATATCTTGAAAAGTAAGAATAACATCAGGTTGAGGTAAATATCTTGCAAGGTAAATTAGAAGAAAAAGATAAACTATTACGATTTCAAGATAGTACTAAGATTTTGGATGATATTCTTAGTAGTCAAAGGTCGCCTGCTATCAAAACTAGCCTTGGATTTTATGAATCTGTTGAACGTGAATCTCGCTCACAAGGTGAGACAAATGCAAAATTAGAAATTCTCAACGAAGATATGAGAGGTCAACTCCATCAACAACCAAGGAAAGAAATGCTTCAAAGAAAATCTTTTGCTCCTAACCGTGGAAGTGATAGATGATTATTTGCTCTAATGAATAATGTTGAATGTTATGTATGTCATAATCTTGGACATGCTGCAGTGAGATGTAGAAGTAGAATGGTTCAAGGCTGTCAGATAGAAATATCATCATGTTCTAGGTACTTTAAGGGATATTATTTTGCATGAAATATGTTTGGTTACAAATCCATTGACTGCTATAGGAGGAATATGAAACATGTAAGATGTTATGCATGTAACAAGCTTGGACACATAGCAAAGGAATGCAGGAGAAGATTTTGGGCACCATACTAGAAGGAGAAAACATCATCACAGTTGAAGATATGGAAGAAAAAGGAAGTACAACCAGAAAGATGTGGCATATCAGAGTATACAGACATGTCAGACTCAGAGGAAGCTGAAAATGTGGAATTTCAGTGTTCTAAATCTCATACGCAAGTTTCATGAAGACAAGTCACGTATATACGCGAGTTAGATGCTACACAGTCACGTATATGATGTTCTAAAGAAACACAGCAGTACATATATGGTTCACTCATTGTTTGATGATGGCATGGCACAGGTTCAGAGGGAGCATATACTTCAAATAATGCATCGTTGGCATTACGGTTAAAAGTGCTTGGTGATGATGCTTATGATATGATACTTGAAGTCACATTGATGGTATTCAGATTAGATTCATGTAAGATTACTTAAGTGACATATTATTGTTGGTTTTCCAAGAGAATGGTATTGCAGGTTACGGGTTGCTGATGTTGTTGAGAGATTCTTATGGTGTAGATCATATATGGTGTATGATAGTTGCTGATGACTATCATGGTCTTGATTAGATTACTGGTCTTTGATTTGTAACCCCACTATGCATGGGATGGAAGATGCAATGTTTCTTGTTTTTGAGTCATGTATAAACATTTGGTATATCCCCACTTGGTTGAGTGGATGAGTCAAAAATGGTGTATCCCCACTTGGTTGGGAGATTGATATATGTCTGCCTCTTTGGTGATAGGAAGGTCATTGGTGATGTATGTATAGAGTCATATTATGCTTTTGCGGACCTTGCATGTGCTCAGGGGGAGCATGGACGGATTGGTAAATATTGGCATGTACAAAGGGGGAGCTCAATAAGAGATTTGAGCATATACTGAGGGGGAGTATGGACAACAGAATGTATATCAAGGGAGAGAATATCTTGGTCCACCCTTTGCCCTTGATGTCAAAGGGGGAGAGTGACTTGGTGTGGTTATTTCCATCAAGTCCAAAGGGGGAGATTGTTGGCATTATGATGCAAGTTTGACTCAAGTGTTGTCCTTCATGGAAACTCACTCAGATGACATATCACAAAATGAAGAAAGAAAGGTATACGCAGGTTCACTATATACCAAGTCGCATATATACGCAGGTTCACTATATACCAAGTTGTGTACACACGCAGGTTCACTATATACCAAGTCATGTATATACGCAAGTTCACTATATACCAAGTAGTGTATACACATAGGTTCACTATATACAGAGGCACGCATAACATACACACGCACTTACACAGAAGGAAAGGCATGTACATGTCGGAAAACTAAGTTTTGGTCTGTGGTATTTGGTCCGAGGTATTGACCCTAGGTATTGGGTCCAAGGTATTGGTCCTATGTGGTTTTAGACCATGGTACTGAGAGAGGCCTAAACCTATATAAGGAGAAGAAGATCACATAAGCCAAAGAGCAAGTGTGCAAGTGATGAATATCTAATGAAGTGTGATATCTAGTATGCTGGCTATGGGTTTGTGATGCTTTGCTTGATCTGAACCAAGGATGTACCTATGCGGTTGATGATGGATGATGGATTGGGATCATAAGGCTTGGAATGTATTATCATTATGTGGTTTGATTTTGGATAGACTAGATCTAAATTACTGACGTATGTTTTATTATATAAATGTTATGATCTGGGTATGCCTAATGTTTGGCTGCAAAGTTCTGAGTTAATATTTTCAGATATGTACGCGGGTTAGCTTTGGTAAAAGCACATATACATGCTAGTTCAGTTCATCAGAGCCGCATATACAATATAAAGTATGATATTTGAAGTTGTAGTTGGATCTGGTTGTTGTTGTAGAATTCTGTGGTCTGCTTTGTGTGCTGGTGACTGTGTTTTGTTAACAGGGTTTCAGTGTTTCAGAATTGGGTGATTCTGAAATTGATGATGTAGGTGTAATTGATGGATGTATTGTAGTGGTGATTAATTTTGTGCTTCAATGTTGTTGATGAGTCCAATATGAAAATTGGATGAAACGTGGCCTTCAGATTATGGTGTTGTGCTTCAGGAGTATCCAGTATGAAAATTTATGAAACGTGGTCCCTGGAGGAAGTGAGAATTTCATAGCCTTCTGTAGGCTGGCACCTACGTACCGGTAAACATATCGGCCAGTACAAGAGCGAGGGGGTTGGAGTTCCCTTCTAGTAGCAACTGGAAAACGAGTGAAGGTTGGAGCCTTCAGCAGGCCGACGCCTATGTACTAGTAAACAAATTGGATAGTACAAGAACTAGGGGGTTGTAGCTCCCTTCCAGTAGTAGCTAGAGAACGAGAGAAGGTTGTAGTCTTCCGTAGGTGGGTGCCTGTGTACTGGTATGAGTCTGCGCTAGTACAAGATTGAAAACAAATTTTTCTAATATTAAAGGAAGACGACAACAGGTGGTTTTGGTCCTGCATTGGGTTTCCACCTTATATCATGGTGTTCATGTGTGTTTCTTATGTGTGATGATCTATTCTATTTTACTGCACCTATTTACTGTTTATATGGTTAATGAAGTTCTGATGCACTGATTAAAAATCAACTTATAATGGATTAACTGAATCATAAGTTTAATGGATATATGCTAGTTTCCTTAAACACAGTTGCGTATATATGCGGGTTCCATTCACTAAAGTAGTGTATATGAATTTGAATATGGAAATGAAAAGTTACTGATTTTCTAATACTAATTCACCCCCCCCTCTTAGTATTATTTCCAACAATTAATACAACCGACGGAATACTTCCAAATTTCCCCCCACCATTTTTGGCGAGTACCCCATATATTTTTGAAACACAAACTTGAAGGGGATAAAATATGCTTGTAATATATATTTGTCCTTCGGACAAATCCGACCTAGTAAATTTTAACGAGCCCTAGGAAGGAGAAGCTTGGTATCGACATGATGACAAGTCTAAAGTCGTCAAGGTTTAACGAGTCCAACATAGGCAAAACTCAGAGTCTTTTCATATTTAGAGAGTTTGAAAAAGACACAAAAAGGAAACTCCAAAGGTCCCTTTTCGTAAAGTTGTCCCCCGAATCTAAAAAGGTAGAAAACAATACCTAAGGGAATCTATTGACCATGATAGATCAACATATACCTTTTTTGTAAATAATCTATCCCGGTCCGTAAAAGGGGTAAACTTATACTGGGCATATGTCATTTCCAGTCCATTAATGAGTTGAAAAAGACAAGCACTTGACAATATTTTCATATTTCAAGAGTCTAAAAAGAGCTTCAAGAGGACTCCACTCTGAGGAACGAGTGGTGTCTAGGATAGCAACTCATTTCGGTAATGTTGGAACTTCTCAAAACATGTTGATTTATGTGAAGAGGCTGGCTAATAAGACCACTCATTGCAAATGTTCCTCAAAAAGGGTAAAACAATCAAGTGAAAGTGTATGATCAGCCAAGCAGATAGTGACGATGGAAGGAGAAAAACCAAGGCTCATCTGATGGAAGAGGTTGATAGAATGGAAATCACAAGGGTTAAAATGGAGATGGGTTGATTTTTGCACAAGCTTGAACCATAACAAACTATGCTTGAATTCAGTTTCATGTTTACACAAGCTTGAAACGAAAAACTATGCTTGGATTCAGTTTCATTTTTACACAAGCTTGAAACGAAGAACTGTGCTTGAAATTGGTTTACATGTCCCCAACATGATGAAAGGGAGAGTCTCCTATAACCAGATGGAAGTCACTGTGGTGAAGCAGGACGATTATCTAACACCTTTTTGGCTTCATCTAGACAGTGACAAAGGTGAATTGGGTGATTCCCTTCACATAACCTACAGGGAAACTTAACTTTACCACTAGGTGCATGCCCCCCAAGATTCATTACATTCACCTAAGTAGACTACTTGCGGCTATCAGGTGGATGGAATGAAGGTTCGTTGACGAGATCAAGTGAAAGATTCGAATATGATTTCATAGCCTTTGTTTCATGTTTTAACGAGGTTGACATAAGACCAGGAATTATCCTCGTATCCTTGGTTTCCTTTTTTAACAAGGTTGACACAGGAAAAGAACTGTCTTCATCACCCCTTGTTTCATTTTTTAACGAGGTTGACACAAGACAAGGAACTCTCCTCATCTCTTGTTTCATTTTTTAATGAGGTTGACACAAGACCAAGAACTATCCTCATCACATCTGTTCATAAATCATAAGAGAACATCGCTCCCAAGAGATCCTCACTAGATGAAAGAACCACGCTCTGGGAGGAATAAATGTCATTTTGTACCATAGACAAATTAGGTTACAATTCCTCCAATACATAATGTACAATCCCATCTGTGTAATCATTAGCAGATGTGGAGATGGAACAGGTAGCCACATAATTGACCTGTGGTGGGGAAGGTACTGCTTGCAAACAAAATCCGATAGGGGATGATGGTTGCAAAGGAGACACCTGGTGACTAATGAACGACAGTTGATCAATAGTCACAATTCTTCATTCGTGCAAAAAACAAACCACACGAAAAAGTTAAGAAACAAGAGCTCCCATGACATACACATAGTCATGTCCAAGGAGGAGATTGAAATCTAACGGACCTTGGACTACCATCATGTCTATATAGACAATCTTTCCTCCCAAAGTAATAGGGAATTATGAAAGGATCCCTAAGGGTTGACTGGTTACTCCATTGAAAGCCAATATATTCTGGGTGACAGGCACAAGTTGTGGGGAGCCCAAAGCTTACCAAGTAGTATAAGACATGATGCTAATAGACACACCTTCATCTAATATAGTTCCAAGTAATGCCATATTATAGGCTTGTACTATGATCTGGAAATGCACATAAGATGGGAGGTGGAAAGCAGTCAATGGACCCCAATCGAAAGAGATAACATAACTACTTGGTGGGGGTATCATATGATTTCCCCCATGATCTGCAGGAATAGAAGAAGGACTCTCCTGAACAACTAGGATGGGAGGGTCACTCTTCGATTCATGAGAATCTGAGGAGACAAGAAGAACATGAGGAGTAAGATCACTACGCTCTTTCAGAATAGAGTGAGCAACTGGTGGCAGAGCTAAGTCGACACTCTTTTTGACCAATGTTTGGTCGGGAACAGACACAAAAGAGTCTCGCTTAGGAAGAGCAGGACGGGTAAGAGATGAACCCAAGTCAATCTCTTTACCAATTGGGAGAGGGTTAGAAGAAAGCCTCTGATTACCAACAGGGAGTTGGGGTTAAGGCGCTGTAAGGTTTTCCATAAAATTTGGAATATTTATCCATAAGAGGACAAAGGTGAAGAAGATGCTCTCCTTCATATAGCCTACAGGGGAATCTAATCTTCCTGTTCTTCTTACCATCACTAGCTAAGGGTGTAGCATTGACATGATCTCCAGAGGTTGATGGCGATGGTCAATCCATATTTTGAGACCATACCTCTAAGACTCTGGGAATGCCAGGACAGTCTCAGAGGAGATGGTCACCCTTACACATCTTGCAAGGGAACCTGAACTTTCATGGAGGAACATAAGGTTTTCCTATAGAAGGTGCATTTGGAGTAATAGCCGCATGGTGAGCCTCTTGCTTAGCTGACTTCTTCTTCTTCTTCGTAGCCTCCTGGTTACTAGATTTGAAACTTTCACCAGACGAAGTAGAAGAGGAAGGTGAAGAAATAGGGGAAGAAGGTGAGGGGTCAACCTTAGAATCATCGTGATGTGATTCAAATGAAGGAGATGGTGGGGCAGGAGTTGGGACACTCGGGATCACTGAGGTCAAAAATAACCAGACAGGTAAACCAATGGTTAACCTAGGGAGGGACAACGTTGCCATATAAGGAGCACTAACGTTTCCAAAAGAAGGAAAAGGACCAGGATTCCCTTTTGAGGGGAACCGTTGATGGGTGGACTCCAGAAATGTTGCCATTGGAATCGAGTCTAAAGAATTACTAAGGAAGATAACTTTTACCAAGAATATTTCGTGGGAAGTTAATTTTACAACATTGAAACAAAACTTTGCCTTTTCATGTTTTAAGAGTCGAGAAAAGGATAAAAGGTGACTCTATCACTTTCGATTCGAAATGAGCTCAAAAGGACAAGTGATCGAACAATATTTTACATTTAATGAGTTCAAAAGATAAAATGACTACTCTGGAACTCTAGGAAAAAGGTTTACCCGACAAATCGTAAAACTGTATATACACCTTGGTAGTAAAATGAAAGAGAAATGACTAAGGACTTCCCGTACAACAACTAATCTTCCTAAATGTTGTTTTCGGTGTGTTACGAGTCATAAGGTAATAGACTCGACTTCCTATGGATAACAGGATTGCAACCTAGTAGGGTCTCCCATCATATACGTGATGGTACAGGGAGAACAAGTCCGTACTAGCAGTTATCGAATCAAAAAAGGAGGAATCACCCAACCTTAGTGAAAACATTAACCACTAGGTTTAAAGACGCCATAACACGTCCCTAGCCTAGACCTCTAGATATATGAGCGTTAAGTTCCAATGTGTTTTTAGATTAATTCGATAAATTTTAGCAGTTTATCTTGAATTAGATCTCAGTTTCAAGGCCCTGCCAATTGTATCTTCAAAAACTCCTAGAATGCAACTAAATGAGTAAAAAACTCATTTTTTTTCAATGAATAACTAACAAAAGAAAAGTGAGAGGTTCACTTCAAAGCAATCAAAGAAACAAGGAAGAAAATGCAAGAATGGTACTTTTCGTTATTTCGCAAGCAAACCAATCAAGAGGAAAGAGAAAGGCTTCTATCTTCCACTAACTTGCAAGCAATCTAATTAAGAAAATGAAAACAACACCCTTTTCTTTTAAACTTCTAAATATCAAGAATTTACTAATGCAAAAGATTGTTTTCATTTCCTAATGCAAAATGAATGCAATATTTTGTTTTTTTGAATAAATGATAAGCAACCAAATGCAAAACTCAAAACAATGCTAGTTTTAAGTCCTTTTCAAATGAAATCATTTAGTAAGTAAATAGAAACATTCCACTTAGAAACTAATCAAAGACTTAAAACAAAGAATATGTTTCTTTTTGCAAAAACTTGAAAGATTTCTAACTGATCGAGAAGCAATGTGATCTATGCCAAAGTGATGGAAGGAAACCAAACAAACAAGACCTACCAAACGTCACATACCAATCAGGAAGATGAAAGGACAGTTAATAAGGAAAAGCCTCAAACAAAGCAAGGGATCACTTCAAACACAGCTCAAAGGTCCAAATGAACAAGCAACCCAAGAAAAAGCTAATGCTTCAAGAAACCCTAAGGTGAACAGGTCACACAGTTCAAAAGGCGAAATCTCAAGGGAATGAAACCAAGAGTCAAATATTCCAGCAAACAACAATTTGACACACAATAAATACGCAGAAGACAAGCTCAGAAGGATAGGACACACTGGACAATCAACAAACAGAATTTCAAAATGAAAACCTACAGGAATCTTCGTGAGCATGAAATTGACAACCTGTGTCGACAATGAAAAGTCACACCCCCTTAATTCACAACTTGCGACGTCGTCGCAGAAGTACATCAGGAAATAGTGCCGAGCATAACTCAAATCTCGTCGTGACCGTGAGGAAATTTAATTGTGCCAAATAGTGGAAAGCACAACTAATTAAATAGAGCAGACACAACTATTGTCGTGACTATCATAAAATAAAAGGCGACGACCCCAAATAAAAGGAAAAATTTAAAAATTTAGTTGAGGAAAGGCCAAACCTATCACTTATGATAGAGGGAAGACTACCACGAGTAGTCAAACAACCCACAATATGGATAATTCTACCCAAAAAGTAAAGGAGACAATAAACAAGCAAAGTAAAATTAAATCAAGAGACAAAAGACATAGATCCCCAGTATGGTCACCAACTTGTGATGCAGGTAAGTTCGCTCTCCAGACAGAGGCAACCCCTGTAGCCCTAGAGTGGGTCTAGTCATAGCAAGAACAATATCAAAGAAAATTCCCTTAGATAGTTAATGTCATGAAGGCCTACCTTCAAATCCTCGTTTGATGAAGCTCTCGTTGTGTTTCTCCAGCTCTCTTCTAATTTCTTTTGTACTTGAAATGACATACAAAGAACAACAACAAACATAATAGAATACAACAAAACTGATCCACTTAAAGATTCAAGGAACTTCAGGCTATCAATATGCAATTTTGACATAAGATATAGGAAATAAACAGTTGATTTCTATTAATATGAACTGAGGTAAAATTTACAACCATGCCTTGATGTTGTAGGTCTCCTTGAAGGGTCCTGTTAGCATGTATCCACAAGCATTCACTCATGAATTGTCTCCCAAGAGGATGAATAACTCTCTCGCCTACCCAAAAGGCAAAATTATGATGTTAGAACACTCATACAATCAAGCCAAATCCACACAAAACTATCCTAGGCTAAGTTACATTAGAAGCTACTTCCAAACTCTACTCAAACTCTCTCACTAGCAGATCTTAGCTACGAAGGAGGTATTTATAGGAGGAGGAGCCTCCATAAAAGATGGGAGAAAGAGCTTATCCCTTTGGGAGGTTGCACAAAGGGTGGAACAACCGTCCCAAGGAGAGAGCTGAGCTCATCTGATCCAACAACCAACCCTAGGATTGCCACTCGGAAGCTTCGACAATTTTTTAAAAACAAAGTCACCAAAAGTAGTTCGTCGTGAGTGAAACACAAGGATAGGGTGACGACGTCACTAGGCTTAGTTCAGTCTTGGCCATCTTCGCAGGTGGAATAACTCATGACCTGCGATGACCCAAAAACAGAGGTTAGAAAGGGTCTGCTCCAGGAGTAATGAACTGAGGTATTCTTCTTGATATTACAAAGAAGACACTGACACATATTTTGAAACATGACACAACGCAGATGTCAATAACATGAACCGACAGTGTCCGAGATTAGGGAATGTGAGGTCGGTGGCAAAATATTGTGTAATAGTCATGCCATCAACTAGATCCTCTCCCGACATGAATGAAACCACTCAATGCAGATCAATTGTATTTAGGACCATGCATAATTTCAATTTGTTAAACTGATGGAAAACAGGTAATGGCAGAAGTGTTCTCAGACACATAATTTTATTAATTAGAAAAAAAATAATTACATAATTTGATTTTGCAAGAGTTTACACCCGAACAACCAAACACTCTTCCAATGAGCTATTTATAAGCTCGATGTCCTAACTACCTCTAATTATGGATCACCTATTAAAGAACAAGTGTCCATTTACAATAAATGCTATTCAAAACAACTAGCTAACAAATCTCCTAAAATAGAGCCTAAGATACGACACTTTTGGAGAGTCATATGTTGTTACAACAATACACTAATTCTAAATGTCTCCATTAAATAATTAAACATTTTAGAATAATAATTATTAATTTAATATCTTAAATTAATAACTATTTTATTCCAATTTTATAACCTATGATAATATTGTATTTTTGGATCATCTAACATCCCCCCCTATGATCCAAATATACATTACAACAGATTCCAAGTTCATCCCTGAACTTAGTAAATTTTATTCTTCCAGGTGGTTTTTTGAAAATGTCGGAGATCTAATTTTCGGAAGGACAATAAACTTGCTTGAGGACATCTTTGGCAATGAGAGATCTGATATGATGATACTTGGTGTCCACATGCTTTGTCTTTGAATGAAACACTGGGTTCTTGGCAAGTTTGATCGCTGACTGGCTGTTAATGAATAATGATGCAGCTTCTGCTTGAGAAATGCCCAAGTCCTACAAAATTCAACGCAACCAAACAATTTCACATGCTGCTTCCCATGCTGAAGTGTACTCTGCTTTTGCGGAAGAAGTGGCCACCGTAGCTTGTTTCTTACAACTCCAAGATACTTCTGCTGACCCCATGTTTATTAAATAACCTGATGTTGATTCTCAATCATCAATACTCCCAGCAAAGTCAGCATCGAAATATCCGCCAAGTACAAAATTTTTAGTCTTTGTGTAAAGAAGACCAAAATATTTTGTTCCTTGACTGCATTCCAGCGGCTGTCTCGTGGTTCCTGCATAAAACTTGAAAGAATACTGACTGCATAAGATAGATCAGGACGAGTATTTGTCAAATAAATCAAGCAGCCAATCAACTGTCTATAAGTTGTATTGTACACCTTTCCCCCCCTTCAAATTTTGAAAGTTTCAAGTTTTGCTCCATGGGGGTGAGAACAGGCTTGCAATCCTACATGCCAAATTGCCGAAGAAACTTTGCTGCATACTTACTCTGAGAAATGAAAATATGATGTGGATGTTGGAAGACTTCAACTCCAAGATACTAGTGAATTAATCCCAAATCCGTCATCTTAAAACCTGCATGTAACTCCTTTTTCACCTGTGCAATATGATCATCATGGTTGCCAGTAATAATCAAATCATCTACATACATAACAATAATTACCAGATATTTTCCCTGTTGTCGCACATATAAAGTATCATCAGATTCACTTTGTTGAAATCCAACTTTCTTAAGATATTCATCCATCTTTTCATACCAAGCTCGGGGAGCTTGTTTTAATCCATATAAAGCCTTGATCAATTTGCAGACTTTATGTTCTTGCCCTTCAATTTCAAAACCTGGTGGTTGTGTCATATACACTTCTTCCTGTAAATCCCCATTGAGAAAAGAACTTTTCACATCCATTTGATGAAGTTTCCATCCTTTTTGAGCGGCCAATGCAAGTGTTAATCGGATGGTTTTCCATTTAGCTGTAGGAGCAAAAGTTTCCTCATAATCAATGCCTTCCTACTACGCAAAACCTTTTGCGACAAGTCGTGCTTTATAATTTTCAAGTTCTCCCTTTTGATTATACTTAATTCTGCAAACCCATTTGCATCCTATGGGTTTAACATTTTATGGACAATCAACAAGTTTCCAAGTGATGTTATCAATGACTGCTTGATATTCTTCAACCATAGCCTGTTGCCATTCTTTATGTTCTACTGCTTCTTTGTATGTGGAAGGTTCAGTAAAATCATTTGCTAACAAGGCAAAATTGCCTTCACTTTTATGTGCACTTCTGGTGCCTATTTTATTTTTCTCATCAAGCTTTACATCTTTCAAAGGTTGAACTGCTGATTTCAGTAGTTGGTGCTCACTTGTTTGTGCTTCTGAAAAGATCTCCATCATTGTAAAGAGTATTAATATAAACTGATGTTCTTCGTTTAGGTGAAGAGATTGGAGAATCATTGTCAGAAGAACTGTTGTTGCTTGGAGATATAGATGAACTACTAGAAGACCTAAATGATGTTGTTGATGTAGATGGACTAGATGACTCATCTTTAGAGGAAGGAAAATAAAGTTCATACCAATTTGGTGAAGTTGGTTGACATTGAATTTTTCCATTTCTTTTACATCCTTTAGTTTCTAACTTGTGAAGAAGATTTTCGATTTCTTTAGCACTCTTATTCTCAGTTTCATAAAAAATGTCATCCCTTCTCACAATGAATTTTCCATTGGTCAAAGGACGATACCCTTTCTTCTCATTAGAATAGCCAATAATTGTGCATTTTAAACTTCTTGAGTCAATCTTAGTTCATTTTTCTTTTGGAACTAAGGCATAACATACTAATCCAAAAACTCTAATATGTTTAACTCGAGGTTTGAAACCAAACCAAGCTTCATAAGGTGTGATTCCGTCTAAAGAAGCAGTTGGAGATCTGTTTCTTAAGTAGACAGTTGTGTGTATTTCTTTTGCTCAATATGTTGGACTTAACCTCTTGAAAGTTAACATGGATCTCGCCATTCCCAACAAGGTGCGATTCATTCTTTCAACTACTCCATTTTGCTGTGGAGTGCAAACATTAGTAAGATGTCGTCTTATGTCATTTTCACTGCAATAAGTTTTGAATTCATTTGAAGTGAATTCTTCCCCATTATCTGTCCTGAGAGTATCTAACTTTTCTTTGACTTCATTTTGAACAAGTTGGCGAAAATTTTTAAACTTATCAAATGCTTCTGACTTGTTCTTCAAGAAGTAAACCCAAGTCATTATGCTGAAATTATCAATCAATAGTAAGAAATATTTGAAACCACCAAAGGAAGTTTGTAGTGGTCCACAAACATTGCTGTGAACTAGTTGTAGTAGCCTGTTTGCACGCCATGGACTTGTTGGAAAAATTTCTCGACTTTGTTTGCCATAAATGCAAGCTTCACATTTTGCATTTTCCCTATTGAAAGTGGGAAGTCGTTTAACCATTCCTTGTTTCTACAATTGAGAAAGAATCTCAAAATTTAAATGTTCATATCTTACATGCCATAGTCTTACTGGTGAAATACCTGTATTCACTGCCCCTGCAAAATCAGAATGCCTTGGAATAACTGTTCCTTTCATCCGTAACAATTTTCCATCTTCATAACTTGTCGTGATAGTTTTCAAGCTCTGTTTGACTGAATTAATTTTAACTAAACCATCTTCCATAATCACCTAATGTCTTGCTTGTCGAATCGTGACTAAAGAGAGAAAATTTTCTTAAAATTTGGTACATACCATACATTGGAAATCATTTTTTCTCCAATGCTAAGGAGAAAAAATTTAACTGCTCATTTTCCATAAGGAGTATGTTTTGTATCATCAGCAAGAAAAATGGAATTAAGTTGGAAATCTTGAAAATTCCAAAAAAAATCATGTCGACAAGTCATGTGCTGAGTTGCCCCCGAATCGAAGATTCAGGCATCTTCATAATCACTTCTAAGATGTGATGAAAATTGTGATGCTATTAAGGAAGTAAAAACATATTCTGAGTTATCATCATCTTGATCATTTGCAAATTGCGTTGAGTGCTACTGAGACTGGGGAATTTTATTAAGAGATGTTTGACAATCTTAAGCATAATGGCCAACTTTGTTACATCATTGACACACAATTTGACATAAGTCTCTTCCTCTTCGTGAAGATTGTCCGTTACCTCTACTTTGACTTCTATGTTGAGATTGTCCTCTACCTTGATTATTATTTCCTTGTCCTTGAAAATTGTTTCTTCCTTGGTTGTTTCCTCTACCTTGAAAATTACTCCTTCCTGAACTGTTGCCTCTATTAAAGTTGTTTCCTTTGCTTTGGCTTCGATCTTGACTTTGTACATTATGTGCTGCTTGATTCTGATTGAAATCCCCTCTGCCTCTGCCTCGAGAACTGTCAGCTAATGATTTACTAGCACTGGCCTCTATGAGAAAAACATCTTCACTAAATTTCTTCTTCTTCCCAAAGGTTTTATCATGTTGGGTTAACATTTCACAGAGCTCATCAAACTTTAGTTTCTCTAATTTCCCAGTTAATTGTAGAGTCTCCAAAAAATGCGTGTAGGAAGAAGGAAGTCCAGCAATTACAATTGTTACTATAAAACTATCATCTATTGTTGGAAAACCAACATTAATGTTTCCTTGCCTAATATTCTTAAGTCTTGAGATATATTCAATAACATCACCTTCTTCAGTCAATTTTTGTTGTAACAATTTTAATTGTAGATTAACTTTCTTTGATTAAGGCTGAGTATCAAAGAGGTCTTTAAAAGTTTTCAAAGCAGACCATGCATCTGTAACATTTTCTATATGGACATACATTTCATCATTCACAGAATATTTAATAAGAGCTAAGGCTTTGGCATTCTTAACTTCCCATTTTGCTAGGTCAACTGCATCTGTCAGTTTATTCAGCTTAATATCTCCATCACATATACCCTGCCATAATTCATTGTAAATGAAAGTACTTTCGATGAGACGGTGCCATGTTTTATAAGATTTTATGTCTTCAAGTTTGTCGGTATCAGAAAACAAATTAATCAACTTAGACATTGTAGCGTTGAAGCTTCGCACCAAGAATGAGAACAAAAATGTCAAGATGGGCAACGCAACACACCACACAAAAAACACGACACAACACACCACACAAAAAACACGATCGTAAAGTTATTGAAGCAGGAGAAAAACCACTGAGCTTTGCACTTGGCTCTAGTCAATTTCTCAAAAATTACAAGGTAACTTTCAAAATTTGACTTTTACAATGATGCTCTACCAAAACTTGGTAAAAAAAGTTACCCCCTCAAAGTAAAATTACTTTGAGTTACACTTATCCCTTTAAAAAATTACAATTAAAATCCCCTTATTACTCCAAAAATTTACAAATCACCTTATTACTCCACAAACAGTAAATAAAAAAACACCAAATCTTTCCAAAATACAATATTCCTCATTTCTCCACAAAATTTACAAAATTACAAACAACAGAAAATCCTTATCACTCCATTAACATTACAAAATTAAAAATATTCCTTATCTCTCCAGCAAAGAATTATATTCCTTACCTCTCCAGCAAAGAATTTTCAGATTCACCTTTTAGAAAAAACACTGTCAAACGCTGGTTGGCTGGCATCGGAGTGCTGGTTGGAGCTGGAGTGCTGGCTGGATCTTTTTACTTGTAAAACGCTAGATCTTTTTACCAAGTATTTCATTTGGCAGGTTTTCGTATACGAACTTTGATGGTCTAGGCCTTTACACTGGGAACAACAGCGTTTTTGAGTTGAATTGCGTGAAATATGGCGGTTTCAAAATTCTTTCCGGTATTTATTTTGTTACTGTTGTTTTCGACAGGAGTCGCTTGTCAAGGCTTTCTGCCGAACATTTTAGAACGCCCTCAGAGCCCCTGGAATGACATTTGGCCGGATCCTTTTCACATCTTAGAAGAAAACCCTCTCTCAGCTCTCAGTGGAGACATTGACCAGGTTTCATTAGCCAGAGTGGACTGGAATTAATGTATGTTTTGATTTAACTTGCAAGAATGACTTAGAGCTGAAGATAAAAGACTGTAGCTTCTCAAATATAAATATATTATCCTCGGCAATTGGTGTTAGTTTTCGATGTGCACTATCCTCTTAACATGTAATGTTCTATACCATTCCAGTCCACCAAGGCGAAATATTTCTCTGCAGAACCCAATTACAAGTTTCTACCATTATGGAAGTAAACTATAGCAAAATGATCCCTCAATTTTTTCGTTACCACCAGGCAGAGCATTGCGAGAAAGTTCGTTTGGCCCATTTCATAAAGCCAGACTTGGTCTTCTCAGGGGCACCAGTACTGGTAATTTCCCTCCTGCGGGTACGATGTTCTCTACGGCGATAGACACTACCAGAAGAGTTCGTGGGATTCAATCCTGGGCTTCTGCTGTGCGTAATTCTCTGGGAAGAGAATCAATTAGGGGCTACGTAAATTGCAGTTTGCTGTGCGTAATTCTTTGGGTGCGCAGGCTAAGTTAAGATTCAAGAAATACAAAAAGCATATTCAGTTCTATTGGATGATACTAAAAGGGCATTGAATGATGCAGACATATATGATTCGGTGGATGATGTAGATGGAATCTTTGATTTTCTAGATGAGATGGCAACAATGATGAATGAGAAGTCGATGGCAGGTGTCCAAAATAGGCAGGCATGGCCTCGGCGTTTCACATATTAGATATTTAGCTAGCTCCACAATAATACAAATTCAGCACACAGTGATTTTGAGAAGAATTCAAAAAATTGATTTTCAGATTTAAAAATCTAAAATCAATAAAGTAATAAAATTTCTTCTCTTTTGAATAAAATACTCGACAAATTTCATACCAATTATTTGTTGAACAATTTAATGGAGTTTCCAAAAACTTGTAGAGCTGGAATCTCCTCCTCACATCCACTGTAGCATCACTGGAGCTCTGATATCACAATAATGGCAGAGGTGCCCTCATACACGTAATTTTATTAATCAGAAAAAAAAAATTACATAATTTGATTTTGCAAGAGTTTATATCGGAACAACCAAACACTCTTCCAATGAACTATTTATAAGCTCCCTGTCCTAACTACCTCTAATTATGGATCACTTATTAAATAACAAGTGTCCATTTACAATAAATGCTATTCAAAACAATTAGCTAACAAATCTCCTAAAATAGAGCCTACTTTTGGAGAGTCATATTTTGTTACAACAATACACTAATTCTAAATGTATCCATTAAATAATTAAACATTCTAGAATAATAATTATTAATTTAATATCTTAAATTAATAATTATTTTATTCCAATTTTATAATTTATAATAATATTGTATTTTTAGACCATCTAACAACCAGAGATTGTCATTTGTAACTAAAAAAAATTAAATTTGTGAAGTGATGAGGGGTGAAAAAATACCAACCCCAAATTTACTACCGACTTTAATTAGGATGAATGTATACTAATTTAATATTGCAGCCTCTGACTCCATAAATTTTGATCAGTTTACTGAGAAACAAGTGATACTCTGCAAAATCTCTGATTGGTTTAACTGGGGTAACACGGGATTAGAGGATTGGTTTAACTGGGGAAATAGGGGATTGGGACTCCAGATGATATGGATTTATGAAGTAATGATATGAATCTATGAAGAAATTAGAAACATAAAATTACCAATGCCGGAACTCCAGATGATATGGATTTATGAAGTAATGATATGAATCTATGAAGAAATTAGAGGCATAAAATTACCCAGGCCTAATCGATCGACTATAATAGGATGAATTAAATGGAATTCTCTATGAATTTTATTTGAAATTTTCATTAACCTCACTTTTTGGTTTTGATTTTAAATATATTTTTATTGGTTATAAAAAGGAAAAATAAATATTTATTTTAGTAAATAAATGTTTTAAAATAAACTAATTTTCTATATTAAAAAAGTCTTAATATAATTAAATTTATAATTTAAATTTTATAAAATATTTAAAATTATGCAATCTCCAAAATTTAAACGGTACTAAGAGATCATAATCAGAACTTCAATAATAGTAAAAAAATATACTTATATGTTAAAATTTTTAATATTTAAAATTAAATATAGTCTAATTTATAGTTGAAATAGGTTTTTTCATAAAGCAATGTAATTTCAAGTAGGAAAGTGATTTTTTGTTGTTTAAAATACATTTTTGTATCTAAATGAATATAGTTGCCTAAAAAAACCATGAAACATTAAAATTTTAAAAACTAAAATTTTAAAAACTAAACAATGGAAACCCCAAATTTTGGTTAAAAATAACCAATAAACAACTGAAATGCCAAATTTTGGTTAAAAATAACTAGAAAACTATTGTGATAAAACCTTTTCCTCCACAAATTAAACTAACAATTTTGAAAAAAATGATAAATATAATATTTAAATTAATAAATGAGATAGTTATTATTAGTAATGGATGATAATTACTATTATTACTATGTATATAAATAAGATTTCAACCTTATTAAATATCTTTGAATTTAAATATTAAGTTATTAATTTATTTTAATAGTTAAATTATCTTGTTTTTATAAACCAGGAAAATGTACATTTAAATGCTTTCAAAATAATTTTTAAATTTTATTTAAAAATTTAAACGATATGTTAATTTAAGTAGATTTTCTGGCTATTGTTTAATAAACTTATAATTTAGTTGTGAAGTAGACCGTTATCACCAGCTTTTATTTTCAAATGCTATTTATCTCATAATTATTATTGTGAATTAATTGTTTTTGAAAATAACTATATATAACGTTGGAAACTAGAGACACCTTTGTAGTGGATGCTCCACCTATGTCAGGACAGAAATTTTGTTTTAAATTGACTGGAAACATCTGATGTTTCCCACTGTACACACTTATTTCCAACACAAAACAACTCTTCAATAATATGATTTTAGGTCTTTTAATTAAGAATATTAATAAATGTATTTGGTACTTTCTTAATTTTTACTAAGACCACTTAAATGAAAGAAGTGAAAACTTAAATGAATGAAATGAAAGAAACAATACAGACCAAAACGTAGCTATTACTGCTAAATTAAACAAAGAACTCTTACACAGAGAGTGGGATAGCCGAAACGTAGCTATTACTACTAAATAAAACAAAGAACTCTTACACAGAGAGTGGGATAGCTGATTCTGGTTGAGCATCCATATTTATATTAAAATTTGAGTCGGCTATATTCATTAGATCACTGAATTTTCTAGATGGTGTTAGCCTTTTCAATTTTGAATAAGTTAAGGCGAGGTGTTAGGTGGGAGACACGGTTGACTATTCAACTCTGAAGAAGTTAAGGTGGTGTGGACTCTGTGATGGCGTATAAAGAAAGGTGAAATAATTATATCTAACATTTTCCCCTTTAATTATTTCACTAAAAAGACTTTCCCATGATTCCCAAAAGCATTGCCGTGAGTTGTTATTATCTTCTTTTTGAGCATTTTTCACAATAGTCATTTTTCTTCTCTTTCTTGTACCTGCATACAATTGATCACTGATGTCCATATAAAAGGAAATCCATCTACAGAGGTACATGGGTACAATCCACTGTACTCACGAGTTCTCTAGGAATTCTTTTTACCTACATGGTTCATCAATCATGTTAAACTATTCCTGATTTGATCCCTTAAATTTTTGATTTCATTTCACATTTTAATTTCCTCAATTACACATCAAGCTTAGATACGAGTGCACCTACCACCCTCGTATCTACCTCGTGGTTAATTCCACAATCTTGATGTCACATCCTCTCTCTACTGAAGAGGAATAAACACTACATTCCTAACTCAACAAGTACAAATCAAGCATAGATACAAATACACCATCTATATCTATCTAGTGGTCAATTCCACAACTTGATATCACATCCTCTCTCTTCCTAAGAGGGATAAACACTGCCCGTCTGACTCAATAAGACTTACAACATTTCTAAGAAAATCACCTTTGGGGTGACGGGTACAACTGATCATGCACCCCTTTACAATACAAATGCTTCATTATAATAATCTCAAGTCAGATACAGTCAGATACAATAAGTACAAAGGTCAATAATATTCCCATGTGACAATTACTTGTTAAAACATATAAAGCCTATATAAACTTCATCACAATGTGAACCTTTACCTCCTCTATAATTTATGCAACAAGAAATTTTCTCATTGTGACTGCTCCATAGAGAATCTATTCCATGCAATGTTACATACTCCTTCGAGCTTGCTGGAAAAACATAGACACTGGATACGTTTCACACTTTCTTCAACCCACACGCCTTTAGGTCCAACTTCAGTTTGCAACGAGCTTACAACTCAAAGTTCCTTTGTACTACACTTGGCAGCACAACATAACCCATAAATAAATTAAAACCAGACAAAAGTGGCTTCTCATTCATGATTCTCTCAATACTAATTATGCAGATCACTTAACATATACGGCTTCAATACCACTTTCAATGGCTACTATACTGCGCTCAGTGCCTTACCAAAAAATCACGTGCTTTCCACAATTTTTGGCCATAATTCTCCACATTGGTTTGCTTAGTCCCATGCACCTACATTACCTTGCAATTTGCAATATCACACTCTTTCTCCTGGGAGCTCAATATTATATTATGGTTTCTCTACAGATAGTACCTCGAACAAATTCTTTTGACTGCACACACACGGGCTTGTAGTTCTCTTTATTAGCGAACAACAGGGCTACCTCTACTATGACTGAGTAGGGGTAGATGTCCCAACATATGGCGTCTGTGTAAGTTGAAAATAATTAATATTATTTTGTATTAATGGAGAAATGGTTACACAAGTTGTAACGTATATCTTTAGTTTAGGATTTGTTCCTAGAGTTTAGGAGTTTGGTTGCAACTTCTTGATCTCTAGTAATGTATTTAATGACGTAATTACTCATTTGATGGATGTAGAGTGTACGAAGAGAGTTCTCTTTGTTTTGAGTGTAGTCTCCAGGTGCAGTACTCACCTGTGAGCTACAACTCCTTCTTTTTCAATTCAAGTCTGATTTTTATCTTGGTATCAGAGTGCAGAGTAGGGACAACCTTAATTTTTTTTAGGATGAACCATTGATGATAGAACTGTAGTGGCAGTAGTGTATATAGAAGCATTCGTAGAATCAAGTGGTCTGCAGTAACACTTGAAGACAGGTCTCAGATGACTGATCATCTCTGAGTGCAAGAGAGGGTTGGCACGGTTTAGTTGCGAACCATTTTTGAGCGGAAAGAAGGGTTGGCATGGTTTATTAAGGAACAGTCGTGCCATTTGGTGTGGTTTTGAAAGTGATAGCCGCGACAGCGCGCCAAAATTTTCTATTGGCGCGGAATTGAGAATAATAATCGTGCCAATTTCGTAAGATGCGTCGATTTTGTTTTCGGCGCAGATCTTTCGTTGTCGACAAGCGCCAACCTCTTTCTCTTTGGAAAATCTGCAATTTTTTGTAGATCGGCCTTGCTCGGTGGCAACGCTTTGAAAGTTCCTGATCTGTTCGGTGGCAGCAGATCAGATCTGCCAGGTGGTGGCGCAATGGAGTTCCTGATCTGTTCGATGGTAGCAGATCGGATTTGCCCAGTGGTGGCGCATTGGAGTTCCTGATCTGTTCGGTGGTAGCAGATCGGATTTGCCCGGTGGTGGCACATTGACGTTCCTGATCTGCTCGGTGGAAGAAGATCGGATTTGCCCAGTGGTGGCGCATTGGAGTTCCTGATCTGTTCGGTGGTAGCAGATCAAATTTGCCCGGTGATGGTGCATTGGAGTTCTTGATCTGTTCGGTGGCAGCAGATTAGATTTGTTCGGTGGTGGCGCATTGGAGTTCCTGATCTGTTCGGTGGTAGCAGATCGGATTTGCCCGATGGTGGCGCATTGGAGTTTCTGATCTGTTTGGTGGCAGTAGATCGGACTTGCTCGTTGGTGGCTCATTTAAGACTCATTCATCAGAGGATCAAAAATTTTATCAGTCCAATATGAATAATAGTGATGAGTACTCTCTTGAGCCAGAAGAGCCGTGGTCTATTATCGTGCCAGTAGATTATTTGCTTAGGGAGCATCGGATGTTGTTTATTTTGATAGGAATCACCATCGCATCGACTTTATTTATCCTTCAACCTGGTCTTTTGGCTTCTAATGTTAATGAAAATGGAAGGTTTGTGCCCGACAAACCTCATCGGGTTGTTTATGAGACTCCTGTTTCTTGGTTTGCTTAGTATCATTCGGGTTCGATGGTGAATTCGGGGGCTAAAGTGCTCCTAGGTTTGAAGAGAAAGTCCCTGCGAGCTGTCGTGACAGGTGGAGATGGCTTTGTTGGCAGTCATCTAGTTGACAGGCTCATGGTAAGAGGCGACAATTTTATTGTTTTTGACAATTTCTTCACAGGAAGGAAGGAGAATGTTTTGCATCATTTTGGCAGTCCAAGGTTTGAACTGATAAGGCATGATGTTGTGGAACCCTTATTGTTGGTGGTTGATCAGATCTACCATTTGGCTTGCCCCACTTCCCCTATGCATTACAAATACAATCCTGTGAAGACTATCAAAACTAATGTTGTGGGAACCTTGAACATGCTCGGACTTGCCAAGCATGTTGGGGCACGTTTTTTGCTTACAAGTACTAGTGAGTTTTATGGAGATCCTCTTGAACATCCTCAAACTGAAGCTTACTGGGGCAATGTTAATCCCATCGGAGTCTGCAGTTGCTATGATGAGGGTAAGAGAACAACTGAAACTCTGACTCTGGATTATCATAGGGGAGCAAATGTTGAGGTTCAGATTGCTCGAATTTTCAATACATATGGTTCGCGAATGTGCCTTGATGATGGTCGGGTTGTAAGTAATTTTGTTGTTGAGACTTTGCGCAAGGAGCCTTTTACAGTCTATGGAGATGGGAAATAGACACGAAGTTTCCAGTTCGTTTCTGATCTGGTTGAAGGCCTTATGCAACTTATGGAGGACGAACATGTTGGTCCTTTCAATCTTGGGAATCCTAGGGAATTTACAATGTTAGAACTAGAACAGGTTGAAGAAGGAAATGATGACGCTAACAGTGATTAGCACATTCCATTACTAATGGAAGAAAATAGTGAGGAAGATGAAGAGCAGGAGCAGAAACAAGAAGAAGAAGGAACAAGTAATGTAATAAATGATACAAGCCCAGAAAAGGCTGAAATAGACAGATTTGAGGTAAGTCCCCTACCAAGGAGATCAAGTAGGAAGAATCGATTACCTTCTAAATTGAAAGACTATGCATTAATGTCAAAGATTTTAAACATTGTAGAACCTACAAATTATGAGGAAGCAAGTAAATCCAATGCATGGAGAGCTGTAATGTATGAGGAGATAGAATCAATAAATAGAAACCATACTTGGGATTTGGTTGAATTTCCTGAAGGTAAAACCCCCATAGGATGCAAATGGCTGTATAAACCAAAAATAAATGTAGATGGGAGTATAGAGAAACTTAAAGCTAGACTGGTAGCAAAGGGTTACTCACAGCAAGAGAGAATAGATTTCGATGACACCTTTGCTCCTGTAGTCAAATTAAACACCATTAGAATGCTAATTTCCTTAGCAAAAAAACACAAATGGCAGCTTCACCAGCTAGATGTTAAGTCTGCATTTCTGAATGGTGACTTGAAGGAAGAAATTTATTTAGTACAGCCTGAAGGTTTTGTGATAAAGGGGCAGGAACATCTTGTGTGCAAAATTGAAAAAGGAACTTTATGGTTTAAAACAGGCACCCAGGTCCTGGTATGAGACAAATGACTCATTTTTTGTACAAAATGGCTTTCATAGGAGCTTGAATGATCCAAATCTGTATACCAAGTTTAATAAATGGAGGCAAATTATTTTCATTTCTTTGTATGTAGATGATATGATCATAATAGGGAATGCTAACAATTTGATCAAAGAAATCAAACAACAGATGTCACAAGTGTTTGAGATGAAAGATCTCGGAAATCTTCATTATTGCTTGGGATTGGAGGTATGTAAAGACCAGGCTCATTTTGTTCAAGAGAAACAATAGTCAAAAGAGATATGTATTGAATATTGTAAAACTTGTGATAACATGGCTGATACTGAGCCTCTTGGGCGTGTAAAGTTTGAATTGTTTAGAGGGATGCTAGGAGTTCAGGATAATATTTTCTCCATTAAGGGGGGGAGTTGAAAATAATTAATATTATTTTGTATTAATGGAGAAATGGTTACACAAGTTGTAACGTATCTCCCTAGTTTAGGATTTGTTCCTAGAGTTTAGGAGTTTGGTTGCAACTTCCTGATCTCTAGTAATGTACTTAATGATGTAATTATTCATTTGATGGATGTAGAGTGTACGGAGAGAGTTCTCTTTGTTTTGAGTGCAGTCTTGAGGTGCAGTATTCACCTGTGAGCTGCAACTTCTTCTTTTTCAATTCAAGTCTGATTTTTATTTGTATACAATGAAAAATAGCCTTGAACGAGTGACATCTTTCCCTGGCATACAGTGATTGCTCCTATCCTTGTGAACGCACTAAAGTTGTCTATGCTCCATACTTCAAGCCTTACTCATATAGCAAACCCACACTCCATAAGTCCACCCAACATACTACAAGCTACTCTAATGGTCCCTAGGCCCTCCTGTGAGGAGTTAGGCCAAGGCCGACTCTATACCACTTGAAAAAAACAATACAGACCAAAACGTAACTACCACTGCTCAATTAAACAAAGAAATCTCAAACAGAGAGTGGGATATTTGACTCTTGTTGAGCATCCACATTTATATTAAAATTTGAGTCAGTTACATTTATTGGATTATTGAATTTTCCAGAAGGTATTGCCCTTTAAATTTTGAATAAGTTAAGGCGGTGTTCGGTGGGAGCCACTATTCAACTGTTCAAGTCTGAAAAAGCTAAGCGGTGCCGACTTTGCGATGTCGCTTAAAAAACAGTGAAATAATTATCTCTAACATTAAATAGATATCAACTTTTTTTTTTTATAAATTTAAATTTTTGCCATATTAAATAAATTCAAAATCAAAATAAATTTAAAATAATATAATAATTTGTTTTTTTTTTTTTAATTTCATAATAATTTTGACATTAATTTTTTTATTTCATTTATAATAATCTAATTTAATGAAAATTATATTATATTGTTATAAACCTATAAAGAATGTTTTTGAAAAAAATCAATCAATGAGTGAAAAGAGGAATCATGTAAGCACTTGTAGTAAATTTTACCAAGACAATGGTAAGCATTAATCTCTAATTAACAACACTTTATGCCTAATAACTAAAATAGAAAAATAGCATTTCCACATAATGATATGAAATTTGCACTACATATACTTGCACTACATCCACAAACCCATGGCACAATTTGTGATATGATGAAGGGATGGATCAACACTCCTATGAGTGTGTGTCTTAGGGCAATAGGATTGCATTATAGATCCTAAAGGTTCATATAGTAGCGTTATTCACACAATTTCTTCCACAAAATAAAAAAAAAAACAATATTGCATCGCAATTTTCTCAAAGAAAATAATTATATTACATAATTATATTACAGTTGAGCTTCACATAAAAGTTTATGTATTTTCTTTAACTATTAAATGAATCACATAAGTCCTTGGTCATAACCCTTGAAGAATATTCGATCAAACCATGTATATCGTGTTATAATGATGTGATTAAATGAAATATGTCCATGGCAGGAACATTGACTCACAAGGCAATAAGGTATTGTCACATTATTAGGATGTATTATGAAAAGATTAATATGAATGTATAATTAAAAAAATTAAGCAAAGAGATGGTTAAGGGAATAGAATGAAAAATGGAATGTATCTTTCGAAAAATAATATATTTAAGTATTATTGAACTATAACAAATTAATTTATGAGAATTGTAATTTTTTTTGTAAGTTTGATAGGACTTTTCGATTTTCATGTTTATATGGTTATTATTCATCCCGCTATGAGGGAGGGTAGCCTAAGATTTGAATCCAAGACTTTCGGTTCGGTGAGATTTCATTTCCATGGCCATTGCCATTTGAGTACCCCACGCAGACACAAGAATTATAACTTTAAACTGAAAATTCTAACTTAAAACCATAAAAACAAGCTGAAAACAAAAAGTGTGTATGTTGGAATGACGTTTTTTTTCAAGGTAAATCTTCATCACATTTTAAAAGTGGCAATGAAAACCAATTTTTAAACAAGAAAAACCAATTTAAAAATGAAAAGTGTTGAATTGGAATAAAGTCTTTTTTTTTTTTTTTGGTAGATTTTCAACATTTTTTAGTAATGACCTTAAAGATAAAATATCATGACTCCGAAAAACCTTAAAATTCCATCAATTTTCAAGAATGATGTTAAAGATAAAATATCACATCTTTGAAAAGACTTAAAATTCCAAAAATTTCGAGCCATGGCTTTTAATATAAAATACTTATAACTGTTTTCAACCATAACATTAAAGATAAATATCATGACTCAGAAAAACATTAAAATTTTGACAACTGTTCAACCATGGAATTAAAACAAAATATCACGACTACAAAAAACCTTAAGTTCTCAATATATTTCAACTATGACATTATAGAAAAATTATATGACTAAAAAAAACTTAAAAAATGAACACCTAAATGAAAGAGTCATTATAGTAAGAGTAATTTCTTTTTTAAATGCTAAAAGTATAGCTATTTTAAAATCTTAGCGTAAGACAACTTGATACATTGCAATAAAAAATTAAAAATCAACCATCAAATTGACACACAATGTAGGCGAACTCGACCCATTGCAATGAAATCTTAAAAACCAACCATGAAATTGACACACTATGGGGCAGAATTGATCCATTATAACAAAAACTTTAAAATCAACTATCAAATTGATAGATAGTGGGTTGGGTTACACGGATCTTGCACAAAAAATAAAGCAAAACAAAATAATAAAGAAATAAAAATGAAAAATACAATACAAAACAAAAATTAAAAGATTGAAAAAATTAAACAAATTCTAAAACAAAACAAAAACAAAAACTTAAAAAAATTAATAACTAATAAATAGAAAAATACATTAAAAAAAAATGACCTAAAAAATATAATTGATTTAACCAATGGGGAGTAGAATATATTGTGATGGGGTGTACTGTTAAGTGACTTTGTGATGTGAAGGTCACCAGTTTGAAACTCCATGGGCAGAAATCCAGTGATGTTAAGAGCTGGTGTGGCCCAAGTCGGCTACGATCACGTGGGGTGTATTGTTAAGTGACTTCGCGATGTGAATGTCACCAGTTTGAAACTCTAGGGAAAAAATCCAGTCATATTAAGAGCTGATGCGACCCAAACCGACTATGATCCCCGAGGTATTTTGACAGCTTAGATTCCCACGGGTTGCGTTTTCGTAAGCCATAGGTGAAGCTTGATGTAATTTTTGATGAACTCGGATCACTTATGAAAAAAATTGACCCAAAAAAATAAAACATAAAAAATATATAAAAAAACAAAAAAAATCATACATATAAATAATAAAATTAATTCATAAAAGATTAAAATAAAAATAAAAAAATAAAAAAAATAAAAAAATGAATGAACAAATAATAAAATATTTCTAGAAATACAATAATTTAGAAGAAAAATAAAAATACAATACAAAACATAATAAAGAAATAAAAATGAAAAATACAATACAAAACAAAAATTAAAAGATTGAAAAAATTAAACATATTCTAAAACAAAACAAAAACAAAAACTTAAAAAAATTAATAACTAATAAATAGAAAAATACATTAAAAAAATGACTAAAAAATATAATTGATTTAACCAATGGGGAGTAGAATATATTGTGATGGGGTGTACTGTTAAGTGACTTTGTGATGTGAAGGTCACCAGTTTGAAACTCCATGGGCAGAAATCTAGTGATGTTAAGAGCTGGTGTGGCCCAAGTCGGCTACGATCCCGTGGGTTGTATTGTTAAGTGACTTCGCGATGTGAATGTCACGAGTTTGAAACTCTAGGGAAGAAATCCAGTCATATTAAGAGTTGATGCGACCCAAGCCGACTATGATCCCCGAGGTATTTTGACGGCTTAGATTCCCACGGGTTGCGTTTTCTTAAGCCATAGGTGAAGCTTGATGTAATTTTTGATGAACTCGGATCACTTATGAAAAAAATTGACCCAAAAAAATAAAACATAAAAAATATATAAAAAAACAAAAAAAAAATCATACATAATAAAGAATAAAATTAATTCATAAAAGATTAAAATAAAAATAAAAAATAAATGAACAAATAATAAAATATTTCTAGAAATAACATAATTTAGAAAAAAATTAAAAATTTGGCAACAAAAATAAAATAAAATAAATAACAAATAAATAAAGAAATTAGATAATTATAAATAATAAATAAATATTTAAATCATAACAAATATCAAGTTAAAAACACAAAAAAAATATATTAAAAATGAATTTTAAAAAAAACCACACACCACAAATTAAATTAAACAAAATTGTTAAAAAAAAAAATGGAAAAAAAAATAAAATTACAATTAAAACCAAAAAATTAGAAGAAAAAAAGATTATATTAAATTAAAATTGATTTTTCTCGGGTCAAAATAAGAAATTAGAAAAAAAGATTATAAACATAAAAAAAAATAAAAATGTTAAAATAAAAAAAGGGTCGCCCTTGGCCCTTGGTTGGCGGAGGTTGATTCTGGGAATCGACCATTGCCACTACCAGCTAGGGTCCTGCTTCGTCAGCCTTTGAGGCTACTCCTGTGCCTCTGGTTAGTGGGGCATGTTGCTCCGCCAACCCTTGAGGCCGCCCTTAGGCCTGCAGAGCATGCTCGCTTCATCAACGCTTGAGGTCGCCCCTCAGCACCCTGTTGGTGGAGGCTAATTCCTAGAATCGGCCTCCGCCAACTAGGGGCCAAAGAAACCATTTTTTTTTCATTTTTTTTTGAAGTTTTTTTGTTTTACTTTTTTACTTTTAGTTTTTTAATGTTATTTTAATTTAATTATTTTAATATTTTTATGATTTTAATGTTTTAATTTTTTATTTTTTCATGTTCTTTTTATCTATATTTATATATTTTTTAAATGTTTTTTTTGGTTAATTTTTTTTTTGATGTTTTTAAATTCTATTTTTTTTTAATTGTATGTTTTTTGTTTAACACTTTTTTACTTAAAATTTTAACAACTCTTTTGGCAAAAAAGAAAAAAAGAAAAAAAAGAAGAGTCAAATCTCATTATTTTTAATATAAAATTCATAAAATTTAATATTTTCAACTTTGTTTTACAATTATTTCATAAAAAGTATTTATTTATTTAACATGTCATTTCTCTTGAAATACACATTTTAAAATTATATTTGTATGCAAAATGTGTATTTTTTGTCCACTGTTTAAAATTATTGTTTTTTAGTGACAATTATTTTGTGTATTGAAGTTAAGCAATGAAGGAAAGACAAATCCAATCACCTTAAGAGAAAGTGATAAAAGATTGTAAGCTTTTGACAAGTGACAGTTCAATATTGAAAAAGAGCATTTTTTTTATCAAATATTTTCTATTGGAACTTGAAAGAGCATCTTTGAAGATTGAAAAGCAATCTATGTTGAAAATGTTATAAAATATGTAAATTTGGCATAATCTAAGTGATTTCTCTTTACATTATAGCTTTGAATGGCATTTTGTTTACTATTTTTTATATTCAATGATTTTCTACGTGTCTATATTCTTCTCGAATTTATGCCTTGTGACATTTTCTTTGCAACATTTGGTGCAATTGTTAATTAATAATTACTTCGTAAGGCCTTCCCTTTGAGAGAGCCTCCCCTAGGTGCCATCTTGCACCACTCTGCACCTTCAGATTTAATGTTAGATGATCGAACAATAGTCAGCCATCAGATTCATAGTCAGTTAATAATTAATAATAGTTTCAAGGTTAATAATCAGTGAATAACTAATCATAGTTAGTGAATAACTAATCATTGTTAACAAAAAAATTAAAAGTTCTAACTAGTGAGAAACTTATTTTCACTGTTTTCCTTCCAGGTTTTCATATCAAAAAGGGAAATAACAGAAATGCACTCATCTCTCTGAATTGATGCCTACTTTTTCAAAATCTCCCAAACCGGGATTGAAGGGTTGGTCATTGAGTTCGTTGGTTTTTAATATTACCAAAAGCAGTGTTTGTTAAATTGTGTTTTACTCGCGTGGCTTATTTAAAGTTTTTATATGGTCTAAAGCTTTAGTTGAAAATACTGAAGCGACATGTCCATGAGTTAATATAAAGAACTGAAAGCTAATACCACATGATATAGGAGTTGTCTATAATGTGACTTTTTGGAGATTCTGGTGACTGAATCCGGCGGAAGAAATGAGGTTAAATCTTGATTTTTAGCAGTTAAAATGGTTTTTTAACTGCATATTTGGATTCAGCGCCCTGAAAAACCCGTGGGAGCCATTGATTGTGCAGAAACTAGCTATCAAACTTGGGATTCCAATGAATTGCTGCCGGATTTTGACCGGAAAAATCCGCCAGAAAAGCTTTCAAAAAGTCGCGTTATAGACTAGTGCCATGATATAATCGGATTGTGTATGCTTTTTGTTATTTCATTTTTCACATTTTAGATTTTCAGCTTTTCAGTTTTGTGTACGGCCGTAATTTGATGAATATTTAATTTTATTTATTTCCTTTATTTATTAAATATTTGATATTGTAAAATAGTGTTGTAACATATTTCGACATGCTTAAAATGATGAATATTTACTTTTATTTATTTCCTTTATTTATTAAATATTTGATATTGTAAAATAGCGTTGTAAACATATTTTGGACATGATTAAGAAAAAAATTTGAGTGTGAAATTGCCATTTTTTCCGAGTTAAACACTGAAGGCCTGTATAATTTTATGCTTTCGATTTTTTTGGTAAATTTTTTTAAAATTATTTTTATTTTATTATTATATTTTTATTAAATATTATTAAATTAAAATTATATTATAAAAAATAAAATTTAACCTTAATCATAAGCTAAAATTTTAAGTGCATTCAAAGCTAAAGGTCAAAGCCTATGGTCCACCCACATTTAACTCATTAAACTCTCCTTATCTTTCATACCTCCAAATATGGGTAATTTAATCCAACATTTAAAAAGTGATTTTGGATCCCCTTGGCCATTTCCCCGTTACAAGGGGGGGTCTGAAAAGTAGTTTTAATGGAAGATTCCCAAACCTATGTGTCACCATCTCATGAATTCGGGATTTAAAATCCAAAGCCATTTACCACTAAGGAGACGACCCAAAAACCATACTCAGTATTAATTAGAATTTTATATGGCAGGAATACTATTATGAAATAATTTTTTTTCACGATCGAAGGCAAAGTGGGTAAAATGGAATTACAAGTTAATGTGTTAGAACTATAGGTAAAATAAATTCTTAGTGCATGAAAATGAATATAGGGAGGATTTGCAATCATATATTGATGAAATTAATGTATAGGAGAGCAAAAATATATTTACGTCAATACATGTGAAATTGAAGTCAGAGTTATAGAAGTAAGAATAATTTACAGGCATGGTGAAATCAAGTTACATGTGTGAAATAAAGCTACAGGTGTGAAGTCAGGTTGAGGTGAAAGTAAAAGAGCAAAGTAAAATTCTCTACCAACTACAAAAAACAAGACATGGATTTACAAAACCACATATGGTTTTTTGAAGTGAGGTGGAGGTGAAAGTAAAAGAGCAAAGTAAAATTCTCTACCAACTATAGAAAACAAGACATGGATTTACAAAACCACATATGGTTTTTTTATTTTGTAAATGAATTTCATAGAAGGGAAATTTACAATGTTAAAGTAAATGAGTTTTTACAGGGAAGGAGAAAGAGTACATGTATTTACAAAACCACACAAAGTTTTTTAAATACATGAAAAATAAAAACACGACATAATTTCAAATAAGTGGATGAATTTATCCATAAATTTATTATTTGAGGAGATACTTTCTGAATTTATTTAGTAAATTCATGAAAATACCAAATTTATTCACAACATATTTGAAAAAATTTAAGATTTTGAAATTAGTGAAGCATTGTCAAAAAGTGACATAAAAGCATTCCAAACATATCTTCAACAACAGTTTCACAAACCCTAGATTTCAAGGCACAAAAATATCGATTGAAGGAAAATGACGGAAACAATAGCTCTATATTTTAAAGGCATGGAGATATCAACATTTAGAACATCAAAATATCAACAGATTTAGGATCATTCTGCAAATTTTCAGTGTTTCAACCAACTCGAGATTTCGGGGCAAATACTTGCAACAGTTCTAGATTTCTTGCGATTAATAAGGAAATATTATTTATTTTTAATATACAGTTCAAAATTTTATTCTATAATTATTGTAACAACTTAGAGGATATTTAGTTTATATATTGTTTTATTTGTAATAAACAAGGGTGGGATTTTGATGCCAAGACTACACTTTGTAATAGCTTCTCTTTTTTTATTTCTAATGAAATCCTTATGGTTTTGGTTTGACATAATTTTGTGATTCTTGTATGTTTTTCCAGTATTTCCATATCTGCTTTCTGCATATGTTCACAGTATTATAGAAGACCCAGGTAAGAACATATTGTGTTTCAATCTCTCTGAAATCCCTTGTAGAATTATAATTTTCTAAAGAGATTAGTATAACAGACTGCCTGTCTGATCTAGCTCCTCTTTGAAATTGGTTATTGTTTGTCCTTTTATTTTCTCCTGAATATGTTTTTTCAAGTTGTAGAAATCTTCTACATGCATCCAAATCTTCCTAGTTGTTAAGTAATCTGTCTGGATGCTCGATTATTAGGAATCTCCTTACATTCTTATGTCAAATTCTAATACAAATCAAGTCGTTATGTCAGGATGGAAGCTGTTATGTTCAGAAAGGACCCTGTGAGAGAGGCATTTAATATGAATAGGGATTATCAGTGATCACCAACCAACCCCAATTAAAACCATAAATCTGGCCATTTTGTTTCAAAGGCCGGTGTTTAGTGACAAGTGAACATCATTAAACAAAGCTTCTTAACGACTGAGGGATCCCCCTCTAGTTCACGGGCTAGCTTGAGCCTAAAGACTAGTTGAGTTGGTTTCTTGGGGTAGTTTTTGCAGCGAAGGACTGCCTACGGGAAAAAGGTACAACATTTGAAGTTGTTGTCAGGGAACAAAGTAACAAAGATATCTTTCTCCGGGGAATGATAAAAATTAGATATATTCCTTACTGGCGAACAAGGAGTAGGCATTTATTATTGGTTGTATTTCTTTCACCTGGTGACTACACTTTGTCATATGGTGATTCCATTGGGTAACCGATCCCACTGTTTTGAAATTTCATTTACCTTTAGTACCAGGCAAGGTTTGTTGATACTTGCAATCAATAGTATATCCTTCTCATCCATGGTCATAAATCTAAAACGTATACAGAGGATGCAATTTTTAAAGTACGCCTGTTAGTATAAGTTTTCCATGGGATTTTGTGTTCATATTGTATATATTCTTCAAATTTTCAGCTACTGGCAACGTGGTTTGTCAATAAATCCACTCTGCACCTGGTGACATTGGAAAGTAGATTACACTTAACAGTGTAAAATTTTCCAGTTGAGTAAGAAAGAGGTGTGGGATTGATTAGCTACTTTGCAGATCTATAATTGTTTCAATTATATTTCAAGATTGGAGTATTAAGTTTGGTTTTGTTGAGTGCAATGAATTCCAAGGGATTAAATGATTGAATCCATAGCCCATGAATTTGGCACTCTTGTGCTTGTTTCCACTTACAATGATAGTTGTTTCACTTCAACAATTTTCAATTTTTAGATTTTAGAATGAATAGTCTCTGGATTAGTGCAGGAAATATAAGTTGCCATTCACAGTTGCAGGTTTAATATGTAGTAGCTGGATGATGGGGATTAAATATACATTAGATGATGGCAGATTAGTGATCAATGATTTTATGGTATGAATCCATGCCCAACACATAAGGCAGCTGGTCTACTAGTTTTCTACATCCCACAAGGGGAAGAAATCCCAATTGGAGCCGATGTTGTAACATATTTCGACACACTAAAAATTAAAAATTTAAAGTGTGAAATTTCTATTTCCTTCTGAGTTAAATACCGAAGGCAAATATAAATATGCTTTTGAGTGATTTATTTATTTTTATATATATAAATTTTAATTTTAAAATTAATTTTATTTTATAAAGAAATAATTATACTTTTATTGAAATATTATTTATTAAAAATTAAATATATTATAAAAATAAAATTTAATCCTAATCATAAGCTAAAATCATAATCACACTCAAAGCTAAAGGTCAAATCCTATGGCCCACGCCGCCCCGCATTTAACCGACTAAACTCTCCTTATCTTTCCTGCCTAGAGATATGATTAATTTAAACCAACATTTTAAAAGTGTTTTCGGACCCCCCTTGGCCATTTCCCGTTAACTTGGTGAGGGGGGAGAGGGTTCGGAAAGCAGTTTTAATGGAAGACTCCAAAATCTATGTGTCACCATCTCATGAATTCGGGACTTAAAATCTGAAACATTTACCACTAAGGCTCCAATGTTAATTAGAATTTTATATGGTGGGAATATTGTTTTGAAAGCTCGAATGTTAATTAGAATTTTATATGGTGGGAATATTGTTTTGAAATAAATTTATTTCACGATGGAAGGCAAAGTGGGTAAAATGGAATTACAAGTTAATGTGTTACAACTACAGGTAAAATAAATTATGGGTGCATGAAAATGAATAAAGGGAGGCTTTGCAATCACATATTGATGAAATTAATGTACAATAGAGCAAAAATATACTTAGTCAATTCATGTGAAATTGAAGAAGTAAGAATAATTTACATGCATGGTGAAATACAGTTACAAGTGTGAAATTAGGTTGAGCTAAAAGTAAAAGAGCAAAGTAAAATACTCTACCAACTACAGAAAACAAGACAAGACATTGATTTACAAAACCATTAGTCTGTAAATGAATTTCATGGAAATGAAATTTACAGTGTGAAAGGCAATTAGTTTTTACAGGGAAGGAGAAAGAGTACATGGATTTACAAAACCACACATAGTTTTGTAAATACATGAGAAATAAAAACAAAACATAATTTCAAATAAGTGGATGAATTTATCCATAAATTTATTATTTGAGGAGATAATTTCTGAATTTATTTAGTAAATTCATGAAAATACCAAATTTATTCAAAGAATGTTTGAAAACATGTATGATTTTGAAATTAGTAAAGCATTGTCAAAAAGTGACATAAAAGCATTCCAAACAACTCTTCAGCAACAACTTCACAAACCGTAGATTTCAAGGCACAAAAATATTGATTGAAAGGAAAATGGTGGAAACAATAGCTCTAGATTTTAAAGGCATGGAGATATCAACATTCAAAACATCAAAATATCAATAGATTGAGGATCATTTTGCAGATTTTCAACAGTCATTCAACCAACTCCATATTTCAAGGCAGCTACTTGCAACACTTCCATATTTCTTGCAACTAATAATGAAATATTATTTAATTTTAATAAACAGTTCATAATTTCATTCAAGGATTATTGTAACGGTTTAGGGGATATTTAGTCTATATATTATTTTGTTTGTAATAAACAAGTGTGGGCTTTTGATGCCAAGACTCTATACTTTGTAAAAGCTTCTCTTTTTTTTTTTTCTAATGAAAGCCTTATGGCTTTGGTTTGAGAGAATTTTGTGTTTTTTGTATGTTTTTCCAGTATTTCCATATCTATTTTTTGCACATGTTCACATTATTATAGAAGACCTGGGTAAGAACAAATTGTGTTTCAATCTCTCTGAAATCCCTTGCAGATTTATAATTGTCTAAAGAAATTAGTATAGTAGATTGTCTGTCTAATCTATCTCCTCTTTGAAATTGGTTATTGTTTGTCCTTTTATTTTCTCCTGAATATGTTTTGTCGGGCTATAGAAATCTTCTACACACATCACAACTTTCTTAGTTGTTAAGTAATCAGTCTGGCTGCTCAATTATTAGGAATCTCCTTAAATTCTTCTGTCAAATTCTAATACAAATCAAGTCGTTTTATCAGGTTGGAAGCTGACACATTCAAAAGGGACCCTGTGAAAGAGGCATTTAATTTGCATAGGGATTGTCATTGATCACCAACCACCCCCAATTAAAACCATAAATCTGGCCATTGTGCTTCAAAGGCTGTTGTCAGTGACAAGTGAGTAGCATTAAACAAAGCTTCGTAACAACCGAGGGAGCCCCCTTTGGTTCAAGGACAAGCTTGAGCCTAAAGACTGGTTGAGTTGGTTTCCTAGCATAGTTTTTACAGCCAATGATTGCCTACGGGAAACATGTACAACATTTGGCGTCATTTCTGGGGATCAAAGTAATGAATATATCTTTCTCTGGGGAACAATAAATATTAGATCTATTCCTTGTTGGTGAACAAGGAGTAGGCATTTATTATTCGTTGCATTTATTTCACCTGACGACTCCACTTTGTCATATGGCGATTCCACCAGGTAACCGATCCCATTGTTTCGAAATTTCAGCTGCCATTATTGCTATGCAAGGTTTGTGGATACTTGTAATCAACAATATATGTCTTTCCCTCTTAGCCATGGTCAGAAATCTAAAATGTCTACAAAGGATGCAACTTTTAAAGTACACCTGTGAGTATAATGTTTCCATGGGATTTTATGTTCATATTGCATATATTCTTTAGCTGCTGACAATGTGGTTTGTTAATAAATCCACTTTGCACTTGGTTACATTGGAAAGAAGATTACACCTAACAGTGTAAAATTTTCTAGTTCAGTTAGATAGAGGTGTGGGATTGATTAGCTACTTTTAGATTCAGGGTGTAGTAGATCTACAATTGTTTCAATTATATTTCAAGACTACAGTATTAAGTTTGGTTTGGATGAGTGCAATGACTTCCAAGAGATTAAATGATTGATTCCATAACCTATGAATTAGGAACTCTTGTGCTTGTTTCCACTTACAGCGACAGTTGTTTCACTTTAGCAGTTTTCAGTTTTCAGATTTCAAAATGAATAAGTCTTTGGATTAGTGCAAGAAATATAAGTTTCCATTCATACTTGCATGTTTAATATGCAGTAGTTGGATGATGGGGATTTGCTACACATTACATGATCAAAGATTAATTATCAATGATTTTATGGTATGACTCCATGCCCAACACATAAGGCAGCTGGTCTACTAGTTCTCTGCATCCCACAGGGGGAAGCAGTCCCCATTGGCGCTGATGTTGTAACATATTTTAGCACACTGAAAATTAAAATTTTTTCAGTGTGAAATTGTCATTTCCTTCTGAGTTAAACACTGAGGGCATATATAAATTTTATGCTTTTGAATGATTTATTTATATATAATAATTTTAAATTTCAAACTTATTTTTTTTTTTATATAAAATTATTATATTATTTTATAATAAAATATTTATTTTAAAATTAAAATAATATTATAAAAAAATAAAATTTAATCCTAATAGTAAGCTAAAATCATGAGCCCACTGAAAGCTAAAGGTTAAAGCCTATGGCCCACCCCACATTTAACTAATTAAACTCTCCTTATCTTTCATGCCTCGATATATGGTTAATTTAATCCAACATTTAAAAAGTGATTTTGACCCCCTTGGCCATTTCCCATTAACATGGGGGGAGTCAGAAAAGTAGTTTTAATGGCAGACTCCCAAACCTATGTGTCACCATCTCATGAATTGGGACTTAAAATCCAAAACCATTTACTAGTAAGGAGGGGGCCCGAAAGCCATAGCGAGTATTAATTAGAATTTTATATGGTGGGAATACTATTATGAAATCAATTTATTTCATGATGGAAGACAAAGTAGGTAAAATGGAATTACAGGTTAATGTGTTACAATTACAGGTAAAATAAACTCTTGGTGTATGAAAATGAATAAAGGGAGGCTTTGCAATCATATATTGATGAAATTAATGTACGGAGAGCAAAAAGATATTTACGTCAATACATGTGAAATTAAAGTGAGAGTTAAGAAGTAGGAATAATTTATAGGCATGGTGAAATAAAGTTACACCTGTGAAATCAGGTTGAGTTGAAAGTAAAAGAGCAAAGTAAAATACTCTACCAACTACAGAAAACAAGACATGGGTTTACAAAACCACATATGGTTTTTTAATCTGTAAATAAATGTGAAAGTAAATGACTTTTTACAAGGAGAAAGAGGACATGGATTTACATAACTACACATAGTTTTGTAAATACATGAGAAATAAAAACACGACATAATTTCAAATAAGTGGATAAATTTATTATTTGAGGAGACACTTTCTAAATTTATTTAGTAAATTCATGAAAATCACGGAATATTTGAAAACATTTATGATTTTGAAATTAGTGAAGCATGGTCAAAAAGTGACATAAAAGCATTCTAAACAGATCTTCAACAACAACTTCACAAACCGAAGATTTCAAGGCATAGAAATATCAATTGAAAGGAAAATGGCAGAAATAGCTCTACATTTTAAAGGCATGGAGATACCAACATTCAGAACATCAAAAGATCAACAGATTGAGGATCATTGTGTAGATTTTCAGCAGTAAATACTTGCAACACTTCCAGATTTACTGCAACTAATAAGGAAATATGATTTATTTTTAATATACAGTTCAGAATTTCAATCCAAGAGTATTGTAACATTTTAGGGGATATTTAGTCTATATATTGTTTTATTTGTAATCAACAAGTGTGGGCTTTTGATGCCAAGACTCTACACTTTGTAATAGTTTTTTTTTTTTTTTTTTTTTTTTTTTTTTTTTTTTTTTTTTTTTTTTTTTTTTTTCTAATGAAAGCCTTATGGCTCTCGTTTGACAAAATTTTATGTTTCTTGTATGTTTTTCCAGTATTTTCATATCTATTTTCTACACATGTTCACAGTATTATAGAAGACCTGGGTAAGAATAGATTGTGTTCAATCTCTCTAAAATCCCTTGCAAATTTATAATTTTCTAAAGAGATTAGTATAACACACTGTCTATTTGATCTAGGTCCTCTTTGAAATTGGTTATTGTTTTTCCTTCTATTTTCTCCTGAATATGTTTTGTCGTACTATAGAAATTTTATACACACATCCAAATCTTCCTAGTTATTAAGTAATCCGTTTGGCTACCCAGTTATTAGGAATCTCCTTACATTCTTCTGTCAAATTCTAATACAAATCAAGTCGTTCTGTCAGGCTGGAAGCTGATACATTCAGAAGGGACCTTGTGAGAGAGGCATTTAATATGAATAGGGATTGTCATTGATCACCAAACATCCCCAATTAAAACCATAAATTTGGCCATTGTGCTTCAAAGGTTGTTGTTTAGTGACAAGCTAACATCGTTAAACAAATCCTTGTAATAACTGAAGGAGCCACTTCTGGTTCAAGGGCCAGCTTGATCCTAAAGACTGGTTGAGTTGGTTTCCTGGCATAGTTAAGACTAGTTGAGTTGGTTTCCTGGCATAGTTTTTATAGCTAAGGACTGCCTACGGGAAATAGGTACAACAAATAGGTTAGTATCTTCATATACATATATAAATTAATTTTAAATAGAATGTAGTAAATAAAATAAGTTTTTTTTGTTGATTGAGATTTTAAGATGAATATAGTCGTTAAGATGATAATCTTATTATAGGACATTTATAATATTAGAATTTCATGTTGAAACTCAAAATGTCTAGAATAGTTGTTTAGTGTAGCAAATCACATTGAAAATTGAAATTGATTGTTTTTCTTAAAAACATTATGATTAATAAGTTTAACTAAATTAAATGAGATCTTTTCCAAAATAGTATAACATGATTTACAATTTTTTTGAAATTGTGTATATAATTACATTAAATCACTCACACTTTAACACTATAAATCAACACAATTGATAATTTTTAAGTAAAATATAAAATATATTTAAATATTATTTGATTGAATTGTATTTTAATAATTAAATATATTTTTATATATATATATATATATATTTTTAAACCATTTTCAATGAAAATTATCAAAAAATTTATTGTATTTTATGATTAAATTAGAATTAATATTTTTTAAATAAAATACAAAATTATATCAAAAAAATATTTTTAATATTGCCAAAAGCTTTGTACTTTCCCATTTATTAAGTGAGTATGAGACAATTAGATTTGTTGAGTCATCAATCACTTGTGTTCTTGGAAAAAAAAATATCTCAGTAAAATATATAGTGAGTACGTGTTACTTGTAACACCTTTCGTTTAATCTACTAACAGTGTCTTTCCGATTCTCTATTCACCTTCCTACACAATTCTATATTACATTGGTAAGCATGCTTGATGTGAAACAACTTTTATTGAGTACGTGTTACTTTTAACACCTTTCGTTTAATCTACTAACAGTTTCTTTTTGATTCCCTATTTAGTTGCCTACACAGTTCTATATTACATTGGTAAGCATGTTAGATGTGAACCAAATTTTCCCATGTCTACTATAGTAGTAAATTAAGTTGCAAATCCATGGCTATTGTTTTTAACATCCCATTCATTCACTTAAATGAACCTGACACCATGTGAGTGTTGAGATGAGATATGTCAAATGGAAAAAAAATGCACAATTTCATGATCGTTAATTGCATGTGATAAAGGTTAGATAAGTTCATATGGAAAAAAAATGTTTCGATTGCGATATGACGAAGAGGTTTTTCCATGAATACCCATGCATATATACCCATGGATCAAAGGGTAGCTTATATTTCCAAGCATATACTTACATAAAACTTATTCTCAGAAGGGTAGCCCCTTAGCTTTTTCTTTCTGCATGTAACTAAATATTATTTCCAATCGGATAGATATTATTATTGTTACTATTATGAATGCAAATGCATGTTCCCTTTTAAGGGAAATATAACATAATAGATACTATTATTGTGCATGCAAATATATAAATAACGCCAACGCAACGAATGTTGTTCCTATGCATGCAGGTGCATATACTTTTCAAAATAATGCTTAACACAATAGAGAATGCAACGCATGTTTCCTTTTCGAGGAAATCTAGTATAATAGGGCATGCAAAAATATGTTTTTCTTTTCCATAAGACTAATGCAATAAAACATACAAATATGTGTCTTCTTTTCCAAAGATTTTACCAACATTACCCATATATATATTCCAAGAAACCAACACATTACTATGGTTTTTGTGCATGTAATTCATCTTCTTTCCCAATATCATATAATACAACATGTTATCATTTCCCACATACAAATGTATATTCATTCCAACAAAATCTAATACAAATATTGCATGCATATACACGATCTTATTCCAAAACAAACTAGTTATGATAGCATAAAAGTAATCACATATATTTTTTTCTAAAAAAATATAGCTCAATAGTTCTTCTATCCATGCAAAGAACATATCTCTATAACACAATGACTATTCTTTGTGTATGCAAAAACTTATCATAATAACCTTTCTTTAAATTATCCAACACACATTCCTTTCTTTAGAATTCTACCATCATTAACTATTATTTTCATGTAAACAAATACATACTTCTTTTTCAAAAAGAAGTTAATATAACATCATTTCTCTATCTTTCTACATGCAACTTTCTCATGCTTCCCTTTCAATAAATTACCACATCTAACCATATTTTATGCATAAAACCATTTTATGCACCTAAGTCAAGAAATCAACACAATTCATCTAGCCAAACACTCTTTTCAAGAGATTATTATTTTAAAAAATATTTACATAATAAATTTCACTATCTACATGCAAAAACATAATTTCTATATCTCAATGAATACCCTTTTGTACATGCAACATGTGTTCTTTTTCTAACACAATGACCCTTACTTCAATGCACATAACCTTTCCAAGAAACAAACATATGTTCTTGTTCTTGTATGAATGAGATTCATATGGATGTTTTAAGAAAACAATCTTTATTTTTCATCAATTCATGCACCGAAACCCTATGTGTGTCTTTCTACACTCAAATCATTGCAATCTTTAAATAAAGAACATATGTAATATATGCATACAAATTCATCAAAAACTTTCCAAGAAAATTAATCTAATTAACTTTTCTCTTTTTCAAGAATCTGATAGTGTCTGCCAAGACATTTCACTGCAAAATCTAATATAATGATGCATGCTAGCATAGAAATTTATTTCAAAAATTCCAATAAAATGGATATTATTATTCTGCACATATTCCTATTAAGAGTTTATCGGAATCATGCTAACATCTCCAAGGAAATTAAAAATCTAATATTAAAAATCTAATTTTCTCTCAAAATTTCTTGGTAACTTTTCTTTAATGAAATAACTTGTTTTCTTTCTCTTTTCATAAGCAAATTTTAAATACATTATTTTCATGAAAAATATCATGATTTATTTAATCATTTTGTGTGCAACTTTCACGTGTGTTTTTCTTGGACATCCCTAAATTATCTTTTACCATGCAATTTTTCTTTCAGTATAGTAATATGATTTCTTTATCTTTTACCATGCAATTTTCTTTCAAGAAAGCAATATAGTTTCTTTATCTTTTACCATGGAAAGTTCACATGCATTCTTTATGAAAAGTAGTATGACGTCTTAAATCTTTTTGTTTACATGATTCACATGCCTTCTCTTTTCAAGAGTAAAAACATCCCTGTAGTATATTTTTTAATAAAACAACATGGTTTCTTTGTTTTTAATATGTAAAGTTATCATGCATGCGTTTTGTAAATTATTGCACAGAAACCATGCAAAACCTTCCAATGAAATAATTAATTCCTTTGCACAAAAATCCCTGTAACTTTCAAGGGTCTAGAGAAATATTTCCAATTAATAAAATAACCTATCATTATTTGCACAGAAACCATGCAAAACCTTCCAATGAAATAATTAATTCCTTTGCACAAAAATCACTGTAACTTTCAAGGGTCTAGAGAAATATTTCCAATTAATAAAATAACCTATCATTATTTGCACAAAACACATGCAATTTCTTTCCAAATAAGTCAAGATTACTTATCTTTTCTGTGCAATAATCATAAGTCCCATGTGTATACCAGGAATACCTTTTATTGGAGCCACAAAATTACTCACCAAAGTTGTGATGATCGATTCCTCGAGACTTCACACGATGAAAAATCGAGTCGATGAAGATGAAAGTCGTTTTTCCAATTTACTAATGAATTTAATGAACCTGTAAAACTTTCTTTTTCTCAATGAGTTATCATTTTCTTTATTTTATTCAAATTAGTTTCCAACTAAATCATAACGGTCCTTGTTTTCAACTATTTCATTAAACATGGTAAAAATAATATTTTCCATTGTGAATGTCAACATAAATGCAATTTATAGGGATATTACATACTCCCCCTTTTAAGTAAACATCTTCCTCTATGTTTATCATTAACTTTTAATCATGATATAATGATCTAAACAACCAAAAGAGAAACTTTTTTACCAATCAATTCCTTGAGACTTCACATGATGAAAAATCTAGTTGATGAAGATGGTCATTTTTCCAATTTACGAATGAATTTAAAGACCTTGTATAACTTTTTCTTTCTCAATGAGTTATCATTTTCTTTCTTTGATTAAAATTATTTGCCAACTAAATCATAACTATTCTTGTTTTCAACCATTTCATTAAACATGGTAAAAATGATATTTTCGATTGTGAATGTCAACGTAAATGAAATTTATAGGGATATTGTACTCCCCCCTTGAAGTAAACATCGTCTTCAATGTTTATCATTAACTTTTACCCATGATATAATGATCTAAGAAACCAAAAAAGAAACCTTTCCCTTTAAAATGAACGATTTTATTTCTAGGCAATATCAATAAGCCAAAAAAAAAAACATTTATCAATAGTTATAAGCAATTACAACTACAAAAATATGCAAGTTATACTTTCCATCACATATCTATTATTCAAATTCATAAAATACAAAACAAAATCTCTATATCAACTTACCATTACTTACCAATTATTATTGAAAGTCATGGTCACTTTTATGAAAGTTTTCTAAGAATTTTTTTACAACCTATCCACACTTCATGGCTAGCACCCTGTAATATATGACTAACTAATCCAACATAATCATATTAGTCACAAAAATTTCAATCAAATGAAATACTTTTAAATATCAATCAATTATGTAATGTCATGTGATATTTCAATCACAATACTTCTACAAGTACTTAGAGAGCACCATCACTCTAATCATCAAAATGATAAATAACTACACGGCGGGCACATTGTCTTAGCTCCCACTAAAGACATCCACACAATACTTATGAAAGTACTCAGAGAGCACCTAGCTCTCTAATCATCAAAATGATCAATAAATGCATAAAGTGCATATTGTCCTAGCCTCTGCTAAGATATTCAAAATATTAGTAATACAATAAAGGAACTCCACTGCTAATAATTCCTTACCGAGCACTAGTCTTCTTTCATGTCAAGATGTACATAACATGTTTACAGAATTATATATCAAATTCATTTTTAACACAACACATAACTGATTATTTATTTTTATTCTACCATGAGAACCACAATAGTGAAAGAATGCTCCTCCCAACCCATGGGAATTGGTTTCCACAATTAGATTCAGTGATTGCCACATCCATACAATCTCTAACATAGACCATACTAGGTCCATTATGGAATTCCACTGGCCAACTATCTCAAGAATTCCAATGACCATAAAGGGTCCAATGTAGGATTCCTCTTGGTATCGTCCTACCTATTCCTCTAACAGTGTCCCGTCTATGAGGAATTTTCAGCCTTTTCCAATAGGATCCAAATTAACAGATTTTCCTTAGGTTTTTTCCCATCTTCACCATATTGGCCAACTCTTTTCTGTTACTGAGATCATTTATCTCTATGGAGAGGAAATCTAGGCACACAAGTGCCATCAACCCGAACCCAAGGCCTCCTAGCCTTTCACAATTGTCCACAACTTTCTGGCATGTAAAATTATCTTTTAGCACTCTTTCCCACAATGATTTACATAACAAACCATATGCACATTATCATTAACAAAAAGAAATATTTATGTACACTATGAATTTATATTTAACCCTCAGCATGTGTCCACAATATCTAGATTGACATCAAACATAACTGACATACATGTGATATCAATTCTGATTTTTCCAAATAACAAAATAATACATATCATAACATTATACTTTCTCATTTACAATTGTAATTCACATTACAACGGTTTACTTTCATAGTTTTTCTTGTTTCCATTAAGCTACCCCTGCTTAATCCCATCAACAACGTTAGTCATAAATAAGTATTCATTTTCACAATCATTTTAGTTTTATGCATATAATAATGCCATGACAAAAGTATATGAAAATATTTATTAATGTGTAAATGGAAATAACAGTTAGGGTAACAACCCAACATTTCCAATTCGCACTTTGCACTATTACCAATAGACTGGTAAATGAAGTAACTACCATAATCACTTGTCTACAACTTGCAATAAACTTAAATCAAATCCAATTAATGCATAGGTTTTTAATAGTTAGTCCTACAACACTAACTAATCATCCATGACAAAACTCAATCAACAACTAATTATTACAGTCAAGTCTCACTGCTTGACTCATGTTTTATTTTTAACATCGAGAGGGGTTCTTTCAATGTCCTTTTAAAAATACTCTATCTTCCTCTTTAAGGAAATTCCCCATATTTTTTATTCATGCATTTATTATTTATCGGTAGTGCAATGTAACTTTAGTCATTTTCATTAATCATTAATACTTTCATATTTGCAAAGATAGATAGTTGATTCTCATTTTCACTAGTGAGTACTCAGGTTTTCCATAGGTGCAACAAAGATTTTATTGTCTTTTATCCTAAACAAGATTCAAATGTCATGAGCATAGTTTTGTAGAAGATTTTATTACTTACTACTATTCAATGTGGTTATAAACATGAATGACGCATCAAATGTCAAAAGTAGTCTATTGTATATATCAATATGTAGATTGTTAGACTCATACATGAGCTAATGCCCACTAGTACCATATATCAATTTAGTTTCTGCTAGACAATTTCCAAAGGTGCTAGAGCTGCAACCTTCAGCTTCGATACCACTTTTCATATTCCCTGGTAACCTCGCATGAAAATGTATGGAGTTAGATTTTTTTTAGAAAAATTGTTGGGTTGTGTTATATTCTTTCCACATAGTTAATAGGGGGTTTGAGGGGTACCCGTAACCCCACTTTATGGGGTCCGGGGTAGCGCCCGGAAAATTTTGGTTTTGGACCCTATGTTAGGTTGGGCGGACCACCTATGGTTTTGTGCATGTTTTCGCCACATTGTTTTTTGGACGCGATGGTTTTCGGTCCATGTTGGGTGCGGATGGTTTTTTGGTCCATGGTATTGACGTGATGGTTTTTCGGTCCATGGTATTGGATGCTTCAGCATGTATAAATATGGTATTGAACATTGAAAAGGAATATAATGAAAAATCAAGCTGGTAGTCCCAGTTTTGGGATCCAGGGGAAATCTCTGTGCATGTGTTTTATGTGTTATGCTCTCGCATTGTTTATTTTTCTGTGATTTAGAATTCGTATGTAGGTAATTTCTGTACGGGGTTAAAACCTACACAAATTTCCCATAGGTAGCTATCCAAATTACTATTCCAAATTCCTCATTAACAATTAAATACAATATTTATCATTACATAGAATAACTTTATTAAGGGAATAGTAAATTACATAACCATTAACAACCATTGTTGTAGTATATTAACACAAGCTTTCTGATGTAACCTTGCATCAATTCCACTATTATTTTAACTCTATTAGTTAATCATATTCTTGACAATATAAATGTCACACAGAATCAACACCATAAAAATGGAACAACATGTAACTACATCATTAGACACTGATATATCCTCCAAACCACGTAGGGTGAAAACCAACAAACATTTAGTTTTATTATTAAACTCTCGTGAGGGTGTTCACCCCTCAATCAATGGTTATAAGGGATTCCATCCTTTGATCATTGTTCTAAAATATTATAAAGAATATCATCTCAAAAACAAAATAACTTGTTATAATCTCTTACAATCATCATGACATCATTTACCCACAAATCTTCAATCTTTATATCTTTGTGGCCTAGTTGTTCCATCAATGGACCATCCCGCAACTCGCACTCATCTACATGGACCATTAATTTTATATATGCCATAATGTTTAACATAATCTATCATTTACAAAGGTCACCATCCTTTCCTTCCATTATTGTCGTTAGCATACTTTGATATCATAATTACATAAAGTATTCATCAGCCAATAATCAATCTTTAATAGTGATTCATCAACATCTATTCATGTGTACACATGAAATGTAAATATAATATTGCAACATGCTTCTTCTAACAACACTGTTCATGAACTAATTATAAGCAAATAATTATCAAAGCATGTCAAAATAAATACCACATTACTATGATTGTTTTCGCACTAACACAAGTTCTTTGCCAAGGGATAACCATTGTAACCATCCACTAGCATCATAGCTTATATTTCCATGCATATACTTAGATAAAACTTATTCAAGGAAAGCTAGCCCCTTAGCTTCTTCTTTGTGCATGTAACTAAGTAATATTTCCAATACGACAAATATTATTATTGTTACTATTATGCATGCAAATTCATGTCCACTTCTAAGGGAAAGATAACATAATAGATACCATTATCATGCACTCAAATTTATAAATAAAACTAACACAATGCATGTTGTTCCTATGTATGTATATGCATATACTTTCCAAAAGAATGCTTAACACAATGGAGCATGCAACACATGTTTCCTTTTTGAGGAAATCTAGTATAAGAGGGCAAGAAAAAACATGTTTTTGTTTCCATAAAACTAATGCAATAAAGTATACAAATACTTGTCTTCTTTTCCAAAGATTATAGCAACATTACCCATATATATATATTCCAAGGAAACCAACACATTACTATGGTTTTTGTGCATGTAATTCATCTTCTTTCCAAAAGAATATTTTCCAATGTAGGTTAATACAACATGCTGTCATTTCCCACATACAAATGTTTCTTATTTCCCACAAAAGCTAATAAAAATCTTGAATGCATACACATGATCTTATTCCAAAAGAAACTAACATAATAGTTATGGTAGTATAAAAGTAATCTCATATAACTTTTTCTAAAGAAATATAGCTCAATAGTTCTTCTATTCATGCGAAGAATATATCTTTATAGCACAATGACTATTCTTTGTGTATGTAATAGCTTATCTTAATAACCCTTCTTTAATGTATGAAACACATATTCCCTTCTCTATAATTCTACCATCATTAACTATTATTTCCATGTAAACAAATACATACTTCTTTTTCAAAAAGAAGTTTATATAATGTCATTTCTCTATCTTTCTACATACAAGTTTCTCATGCTCCCCTTTTAATACATTTTCACAGCTAACCATATTTTATATATAAAGTCATTTTATACACCTAAATCAAGAAATCAACAATATTTTCAAGAAATTTTTCTTTTTAAGAATATTTACATAATAACTTTATCTATTGATCAGGGGCTCAAAATTAGGCTCAAAAATAAAAGTGTCAAAATCTCTATAAACCTAGCTTCAGATCGAAGAGATCATCATCCTGATTCTACCGGGGCAAAGAACACTCGAATCTGAGCTCATATGAAGAACTTAGAGCAAGTCAAAGTTCAGGTTTGACTTAGATAAAAGGCATGAAAAGATGATGTGGCATGGCTCTTCAGCGAATGGGGAAGTGCCAAGTTGTAGGCCACCATTGGCCCCCACATTTTTCAAATCACATGTCGCATGTGGGTTGGAATTAAAAATAGGCCTTGGAACAAGTCAGGGTGTGATGCGATAATCATAATTGCACATTACAATAGAGCAGGCGGAAAGGCATTAACAAAATTACAAGACCAAGTGCAAAAAATGTCAGCCTCACAAAATCAAACAGAAGCTAAGATGGATGATTGGAAGACAGATCTGAAGACAAACATGGACGATTTGAAGACAGATTTGAAGACAAACATGGACGAATTGAAGATAAATATGAATAAGTTCCTACAAAGAAAAAAAAGGTGTGTAGATTTTTTTAAATTTTTGCTTAAGATTAGTTTGAAAATTTATTTTGAAGTAATTCAAAGGGCTAGTAGAGCATTATTATCGGTAACTGATGCCCCGAGGAAAGAAAATGCAAACACCTAGTAAGGAACCTGAAAGCTCTGATACCAAATGTTATGAAACCAGCTCTAGAAAAGATAGCAAAGATAGATCAACGCCTTATAATTCAGCCTCTTCGAGGGGGCAACCTCCTTTACATTACATAAATGAACAATTCTTGGATGATACAAATGACAAAACCTCCTTTCTATATATAGGAGTCTAAGGAGTCACAGTGTAACCCAGCCGACCTAACAATAATAATA